>JASANC010005470.1:0-71025 GCA_030248135.1 Theristus sp. LFF4_11
TGACAACACAACCTTCAAGGCGCAAAGTAAGCGTGCTAGTGTGTTTGGTTAGTGACCGTGGGACATTAGTTTAAAGAATCAATTTGAAACGAAAGTGCACGGTAAAAAAGTTTCACCTCGGCAGCACTAGAACCCGGCAGATTGTACTCGTGCAACGGTGGATCGATGATGATCACGTCGAAGCGGCTGCCCAAGTCGCGCAGATCAAACGTTCGCAAGTCGGTCTTCTGGTACATCGGCGGCGTGGCGGTGTCCGCTACCAGTTGGTCCTGAATTGTTTACAATATTTGCTGTTGGTAAAAGCGATCAAAAAATACAATCAAGCTTTTGTGACTGCGTCCTGCGGTAGTTGACCAATTCTGAATATAGCATTCTGTTGGCCCGCCAGATCCCCGGGCAGAAACTGCAAGCAACTGATCAGCGAATCGCCATAACCTTCAACAGAATCAACTCGTTCAACTTTGGGTACTCCACGAAGCGCTGGTGTATGCCGGGATCGCGGATGTGATTGGCGGGCAGCTGATCGTTGTCAACGTAGTTCTGAGAGTAGTCGTTGTGCGGGTTCGCAGACTGCGTGCCTTTCAGAAACGTCGACGATCCGCGGTAGATCTTCTCTTCTTCTTGCAGAACCTGAACGAACAAGAGCACAATGACCGGAGATTTTGGCTTTTTTGGAAAGAAACAGGCATCATCGAAAAAAGCTTTGAAGCCTTGAGTGGCATTCAAACCCCGCTCTGGGTTTCCGCACCAGTGCCTCAGACCACTTGACCATCGAAGCCCGTGTTTCCAGCCAACCTTATAATAATCATCGAGCACCACCCGTTCTTCATTGTCAGAGTCACCATCAGTATTGCTCCCTAAATTCTCGTCCCCGTTGCGGCCGGACTTTGTCAAATCGACATCGAGTTTCGCTTTCTTCAGCAGTTTCTTAGTTCCGTCCAACTTCTTGTCGAAACCAAGATCCACTTCAGCCTGAAACAGAAAGGAAGACGAATCAGCTCAAGAAGAACAGCTTCTACTGTTTCATGAAACTGAAAATCACAGTTGGAGTTGGCTAAAATCACATAAAGTCGAACTCGATTTTATTGGACTTCAACTGATTGGTTCGTGCGTGATCACATGATGCATGCTTTCTGTGAAACTCCGCCCCCATAACAATGCCCTGCACAGAAATCATGCATCACGTGATCAATAACCAATCAGCTGATTGCCTATAATTTGGAGTTCAACTGTGCAAAATTACGAAAAAGAGTCGATGCCACCGAAGGTTCAGTAGGAACAGACAAACAACTGCAAGAGAAGAGAACTCCAAAAACCATGCACACACGACTAGGGTTGACAAAATACCGTTTTTTTCAAATCGTGGTAAAAAAAAAACCTGTATTTTTACCGGTAAAATTACCGTAATTTTACCGGAAAAAAACGAAAGCCAAAAAGTTGTAAAAACCCACATATTTTTCGCAGCCGACTTTCAACTTGAACCAGGACTTGTGAAAACAACTTTCAGAATGCTTTGTTCAAAATATCGTGCACCAACAAAGAAAATAAATTATGTTTGGGCTTGAAAACCCAAAAGGTCAGCAATAAATCGAACATTATCTTTTGCTCAATAATTTATATTCCACCAATTACATAGGAAAAAACCACAGCGTTTTCACCGGACAGTCTTTGGTCACAATAGACGAACACAATTTGCTGCAATAACGCAGTTAAACCGAATCAGTTTAGTCAGTTCAGATCAAAAAGAAAACAAATCAGTAATTGTGTAAGAAAGACAATGTTGAGCGACATTTGGAATTTTTGAAATTTTCGGCTCAGCTCGGCAGCTCCAGCCGAGTCTTGCACATCGCTTAACAGTTCTTTCAAACATCGGTGTCAATTTCGTCATTATATTTTTCTTGGTCACAGATTTTCTCATTTTCTCATCAAAAATGATATAAAAACTCAGGGTCCGAAATTGAAAAAAACCGGAAAAATACGAAAAAAAACGGAAAATACAGAAACGATCTTTTTCCCGTTTTTTTCAAGGCACCAATTTTTGCCCTGGTAAAAAAACGCGTATAAATACGTGTTTTTTTTACCGGTAAAAAACGGTATTTTTACCATGCCAACCCTACACACGACACACCTGTTTAGCAACGACGAACGCCGCTTCCTCAGCGGCAGTCTGCAGTACGGCTGATGTTTCATTAGTCCTTCTTCTGCTTTTATAATTGCGATCTTTTTCGGATTGCGGCGAAGCGAGCTCATTGGTTGAAGTTCTCGAATTCTCCTGTTGATTTGGTGCATCGCCAATGTAGAACTCGGCCTTTCGTTTCGCGGCAGCCTGCTGATTGGCTGCGGCGGTCAGCTTGGCGGCAATTTCAGACGGACTTTCGGCATGTTTCGATTGTCTTCTGGTGGCCGTGGGACCGCTGTTTGAAGACGATGGCTGACTTTGTTGGTCGCTTTCGACAGCTGCAAATGAAAACTGTTTTTGACAAATGAGAAAGTAACGCAATTTATGCCGTTCTGAAAGTAAAATACAACACCGTGATTGGCCGATTATGCTGAAACAACCAATCAGCGCACCAAGGTCAATCAATCAACTGGCAGTTTCAAGAAAACTCTAAGTTCCAAAGCCAAAAATTTCAAACTGGCAGTCGAAAGCTCCAAACACCTGGTAAACACGTCAACTATGTTTCTCATCAAATACAAATGACTCTCATAAAAAACAAAAAAATCCCTCACGATCGTCATCGTATCCACTAATCACTGTGGCTGTCGTCGTACTCGCACCAATCAGCAGTGGGGGCGGAGTCAAATCGCCTAGCGAATCAGCGACCAGTTGCTTCCGTAGTCTCGATCGCTCTTTCAACAGTTCCAACGGTGATTTCGTGGCACTGATTGGCTGTGCCATCAGTGTCGGTGCAACGTTTGTTGTCTCAACGCTGATTGGCTGTTGCGTCGACTCCTTTCGCACCACCATTTATCTAACAACACTTTTTCAAGTGGATATTGTTAGAGGCAGTTGTTTGAGCGGCATTCGCCTGATTGAAAAGGAAAAAATATAATTTTTTTATAAAGTCACCGTTTTTTAAAACGCAAAATTGATTAGCCAATTGTGGAAACACGGCTGCTTGAACAAGATAAACCTGCGTGCGCAACGCAACGCTCGATCAAACATCAAACAAAAACGCGAACACCCGAATTTTTAAGTTTAATCGTTTTTATTCAAAATGGAAAAACACGAAAAAATGGCATCTCATGTGTAAGGCAAGACAAAATCGAAAAAATGAAGGCATAACAACGAAAAACATATCAACGGACACTATCAAGCACGCGAAGTTAAATAATCAAATGCAAAATTTCTAATCTGGCGCAGTGATTGGTTGCAGCACCAAATTGTCGCAACCAATAAATGTCCTCAAAATCAATCCTATCAGCGACACGCACACAAAACACACACATCAATGGAATGTATCACGAAACAAAGTTGTGTACAGAGCAGTAAAATCATTGTTGAAGACCCCGCCGAATTTAAATTTTTTCGTGGTTGTGCTAAATTTGTTAGTTTGCACCACTTTCGCTAGCGTTCCTTTCGTCGTGTCAAGTTTGTCCTTTTGCATAGTCTTCTGTTCTTGAATCAGTTGCAGCTCGCGACTCAAAGTACTGAAAGTTTCATATATCATATATCGAATGTTCAACCAAGAAACTCATCCAGACAGAAAATGTGGCGTCCAACACTATGACATATTTTTTCAAACGTGTCCCACTGAAATGACGTCATGTGCCGCAAACGTCCGTTACCCGATTCCTTTCCGCAAACAAATGGTGAATGTCGAAACAGTCACATCAAACGGGCGTTTTAAAATCAAATGACGTCATTTTTTGTCCGGACACGTTTGAAAAAATCCACAATAGTAGATAATCAGCTGGTAAAAGTTTGGTGACTCTTGTAACCAATTAGCGCTGTTCAAATGCAGCCAATCAGCAGACTGCACAACGGTGCAGTCAACGTTTCAATAAATACGCCAAGAACAAACCGTAAGTGCGCGTTTCAACTTTGCATTTTCACTGGTTAATCGATCGTAGTTGGATATGGCAGTACAGGCCGCAGTTATTGGGTCGCTTTTGTCTGGGTCCTAGAAACAAAGGCAACAGTGAGGAAACATTCAGCAAGAAAACAAGCGCAGGTCGGTCAGGTTCACATTTCTGCAACAACAGAGGTGTCTTCAATGAACATCGTGCGCTCCAGAAAGTGAACGAACGGTCTCTGAAAGCTCAGGCAGCTCACACCGAATCCCCCGCAGCGTCAACGCGCATTGTGCACGGACGTTACCAGCAAGCAGGCAACAGAACAGCCCCTCCGCTCCGCCCACCTGCACCCTGCCGAACGTCATCGCCAGCGTGCGCATGCGCCTGGCCTTCGTCACCAAGTACTCGATTTCGTCATCGCTGTGCAGCCCCGCCTCGTCATCGCCCTCAGCGTCCGTGGTGCCGCGTTGCGACGCCGCCGCCGACACGCACAGCAACTCCGTGCGCAGCCTCGCGAATCGGCGTGCCGCACGGTCGAACGCAGCCTGGCGCTCTTGTGACGCCTGCACAGCTTGCGCACACAACAATACGAGTTTGCATGCATGTGATTCGAACGTGGCACATAAAAATGAAACATGACTGTCATGCACAGCAACTGAGGAGGTCACATGTGAAATGAAACCTTTTTTCGGAAAAACGGCAATATTTTCGTTTTTCTTGCAAAAATAAAAAACCGGTATTTTACCTCAAAAATTTTCGAAACTTTTCAAAGTTGAAAACTTTTGGACGAACATCGCCAAACATACATTTTGCAAAACTTTTGCAATACTTTGCAACTCGGAAAAGAAATTGAACTTCGCTTCACTTAAAAACAACAATTTCAGCTGTGTTTCTCATTGGCTCTCCGAGGGCCAAGTTCAGGAACTTGGGTGCGCTGGGTGTGAAGAAAAAAACTGGAAAAAACTACTGTTTTAAAACGAAAATAAAACCTGTTTTTTTCGGGCAATACAAAACACAATTCTTACCATCCCTAACAGCAACCCGCGGTTTCAGTTTGGTAGTTAATTCAATATTCACGTGAAAAATATAGTGCACCACACTAAACTGAAAATCTGGCGCTTATACGCGTTTGAAAACAAAACGGCAGTTAGTTACACGTTTCAATGAATCAACACTTGAAAATTTGAATCTCCGCACTCCGTAGAAAATTGCCAAGCCAAAACAGCGTTTTCTTCACACTTGAACACACCCAACATTACCATTTCGATTTCGCGTTTTTCACTCGTCGCCTCCTCCAGCTTCCGGCGCAGCTGTCCAAGCTCGTGTTTTTTTTCCGCGAGCTCTCTCAATTGCTCATTCAGCTGAAGAAAACAAGTGAAAAAGTTCCCCAAACAAAATTCCACCAGGCTTCACATCACAGAAAACTTTGGAACGTCAGTCGAAAACAAGCACCAGTTACCAATTCTTCCCTGAGTTGATGTGCCTGTTGCTCAAGGGAATCGTCATTTTCCTGCACCTCATTCTTCAGTCGTTCCAACTCATTAATGATCGTGTCTGGGTTGATGTCTCGTCCCGTTGGCACGTATGGTCGCAGCGTCGCCTTCCATTCCGACATGCTTTCACTGGAATGTTTTATTGAAAGAATTTTCGTGAACATGATTTGTAGATTTGGTGTTTTTGAATTTTGATGTTTTGGCTTTTGAGCAGAATAGATTAATTATTCGCATTTACAGCCAATCAGCGTACTGTGCAATGTTTTGTAGCTGACAAAAGGGCAAAACCAAAATTTCATCTTTGTTTGTAAAGCAAATTTATTAGGTTAAACCCACATGTCCATTAACAAAATCGCTCAATGAAAAGAAAGTCAAAACATATGTTTCAAAAAGCAAACAAATATGGCAAACCGCAACTTCGCAATCTCCTCTTTCAAGGTTTTGTTTTCAACTTCCAGCTTTTGTTTCGTGTGCCTTGTGTTCTCCTTGTCTTGCTTGTCAATCTTTTGTAGATTATCGATTTTCACATGCAAGCTCTCCACCTGTTTGAAAGCATTCATCCGTGAATTTCGCGTTTCACTTTTAAAGTGACAATAGTCAGAACAATTACTGACCGCTCAAATCAGCTCTATTCTTGTTATTTTCAATTGAATTATTTCAAATCAAGCCAATTGTCAAACAAAAAAATGAGCCAGAAAAAAAGAACTGCAGTATTTCACTTTAGTGTCCCTCAAGCGACAATTATTTGGAGTTTTCTGGAATACTGTGTTGCTTTTTTACGAATTATTTCCAGAAAAAAAACGTTTAGGTTCTTCTTAGTGTGAACGGTACCTGTTGACGGGCGGCTTTCAATTGTCTGTCCAATTCTGCCTTCTCTTCGCTTAAACATTTGTTATTCTCCGTCAGAAGTTTGTTGCTTTCTGCAATCATAATAAGACTGACGCCAATTACACCAGACTTGAACATGCCTTTAATGCACTAAAACTTTACCACAATTTCATCTGTCATTTTGAAGCTAATTTTTTTCGTAAAACTAGTAAACTCAACTTACTATCTAAAACGCTGACTCGGTTTTGAACATGGTTAAAGTTCGCCTGAAAAACTTTTTTTATAATAACACAAACACCTTAGAAAGGTTGGCACGCAGAAAAAATTGTTTGATGGCAATAAACTTGATAATGATCACACCAAATCTGTCGTTTTAGAAGCCAGCTCCTTCTCAGCGCGCAGTTTCGCTTTCTCAGCAATCTCCAGCCTTGTTTTCGCCGTTTCAGCAATCAGCATTTGTGCGCGTGTCAAGTCAGTCTTAAAAGGCACAAACTCTATCCGACTGTTCAGAGCAAGGTGCACGAGCGTCCGAGCGAGCCTTCGGATGAGAACGTCGAAAGACGCGGCTCAAGTGCAGCCTCGCTAACATCCAGTCAGAGGCAACACGTTTCCGCAGTGGCGACGGCAACGCGCAGCAACTGCTTTGTATTGTGGCCAGAATTGCTGGCTTATGATGTGAAGAAAACTAAAGAAAGTCAGCAGACTTTGAATGGGCTGATGACTGCTGAATGGGCAACCATGAATGAACTCAGCTCAGACGCTGGCTTGGACTTAAGACTGACAAACTTCGCTTCGCGTGCCTGTTTTTTGAGGCCTTCTTCCAAACACTGCCGCTGCAACGCTTCCTCCTCGGCGTGCCGACCAAGCAGCTTGAGTGCCTCACGAATGTGCACACAAGTATCGCAACTGAAAAGAAAAACGAACAATCTGTTTCCGCATTCCATCCAGTCGTCACCGGATTTTGGGGTCAGAACAGTCGAAAAGTCAGAAACACTCAAATGTTTAGGTTCAGGTGTCAGACAGAAGACAGACCTAAAAATTGCCAAAATCCCCAAAAAACGCAGGTCTTAACGAATGGCACGAGCAACACATTATGTTCTATTTTACTTGAGGACATCGCTGACAGGACTTGAGACAAAAAAAACAATGAATTACGTTTACAAACGAAATGGAACCCTGAAACAGAAACTTTCGCATGTAGTTTCACACATAGTTGTTCCAGAGCCGGGGGGTTGGGGGGGGGCCGATATAGATAGCTGGAGCAAATTTTCCAGACAGATAGATAGCTGGAAAATTTTGTGGGGGGGGGGGGCCGCGGGTCATGTGGGGGGTTGTTAAAAAAACAAAAATCGTCATTTTTGTTTTTTTTTAAAAATTTTTTTTTTAAAAAAAAATTTCAAAAATCAAAGTTGTGCTAAATCAATCAGGGAGTCCGAAGAACCACATATGATATGCAAGCGCCTCCCGAATGACTCCCGTATGGCGGAACTTTGCAGATTTTGTTTTGGTGACCTCAATTACCCCTTTTCCAAACCGTCACCATGCCTCTTCTTGTGTTTTGACCTCCAAAACGTCACTAATTGTCCCCAGCTAAGCTAATGCTAAAGTGAAGACAAACATACCGCCTTGAAATTCGATCAATTCTTCTGATGGTGTCGCGACGACACGACACGAAGCAGCAACCAGACAACGTAGCGCTTGCAAACGGAGCAGCGAGCACAATCGGACGCTCTGCGAGGCGAATCGTCACCTTATCTGCATCGGAAATGGTAGGCTAAGCTTTGGGACGCTCAAAAACTTCATCGCAGATGTTGTCGAAGCCTAAAATCAGTCGGTAAAACGGCCCAAAATCGACTGCTAAAGGTTTTACGAGGTATAATCAAAGAAAATTTTTGTTGAACTTTCGAAAAATTGTGCCAAAATTGAGGTTTTCAGAGCATATTAGAGGAAAATTTTTCGAATTTTTTTTTTTAAAAAAAAATCGGCATTTTTGTTTTTTTTTTAATCACTTTTTTTTTTAAAAAAAAAAATTTTCATTTTTGTTTAACAACCCTAGTCATGTGACTTTGGGGGGGGGCAGGTCAAAATTTTGAAATTAGATAGATAGATAGCTAAAACGCTAAAAAAAACTATAAAAACAGCTAAATAATGCTTAAAACATGATAAAAATCAAGTATAAACGCGTATTTTAACTAAAATTAGCGAAATTTTCAAGAATTTCGAGCAAAAATGGTCAATTTTGGTCAAAAATTGACTCATTTTAAGTCTTCGAAGACAAAATTTTTTAGATAGACAGCTGGCTGAGAATTTTTTTAGATAGATAATAGCTGAGCCGAAAAAACCTGTTTGATAGAGATAGATTCGAAATTTTTTTGGGGGGGTCGGCCGCTCCCCCCCCAGGCCCCCCCTAGAACAACTATGGTTTCACAGGGTTTTGAGGCAACTGATGAGAACCATATTAAAACCTGCGATTTGCATAATCTCGATCGCGAGGAGACGGCGGGTTGTCAAAATCATCGCCGTCATCGAGATCCATGTCCGCTTCTCCGATACCACCACTACCGACCATTTTTAATGTGTTTGGTTGTTCATCCTGTTTTTTTTCAATTCTGTCAAAACTAGGTTCAAAATTTTTTTTAACTTCAAAACATCTTTTTTAAATCGGGATTTTTTAATTAACTTTTTTAATTAATTAAAAAACGAATTTTGGCCATCAAAATTGTACTTTCATCTGAAAATGCGTTTAAGACACTTTCCACAGAAAGTGTCATTATGCTTTGTTGCCCAGAGTTTCGTGTGGACTTTGTTTTTGGCAGAATTTTTTTTTTTGACAACTTCTACTTTCCGGTCAAAGATCGACGAGCAAAGTTTAAAACCGATAGAAGCTTCTGCTCAATCAACTCAGCAGAACACCGGCAACACGATGATGTGTCGTTTGCGGTTGCTTCCGATCATTTTTTAAAAACCAAAAAAAAAAATCCAAAATCACCATAAATTTGTGTTTTGTCGTTTTTCACACTTTTTTATTGCAAAGCAACCGATGCTGAATAAAACAACAACCAACCACAAACTACATATCAACGTTTTCCGGATGTTCTGCTGTGATGATTGAACCGTCGATCGTCGAAATCGGCCGAGGAAATCGTGATCTGGGCGACGTTATGTGTTGGCTGTTGGTGCGTTTCACCGTGTGTCGCGCGACCTGTCACGCAGCACTGCCGGCGCTGTGCTTGACCGATTTCGACGAACGACAGCTCAATCAATTTAGCAGAACACCGGCAACACGTTGATGTGTCGTTTGCAGCTGGTTCCAATCCAGTAGCGAAAGCGGGACCTCGGGTGAGGGGGGGGGGTGTTTGCCTAATTTTAGAGGGGGGGGGGGTCAGGTGCCTTCTCGGTGAGGGGGGGGGTGCACGGGCAGCAAATTTTCCTGAGGGGGGGGGGGGGTGCACTGGCAGAAAAATTTCGTGAGGGGGGTGCACGGGATCGCACGGGTAATACCAAATTTTTGCCTTAGAAAAACACAGAAATTCTTGTAAAATACAGAATATTTTGTGCAAACAAGCTGCTTGTTTGGTCAGAAACAACAAAATCTATGCAGGGACAGACATAAACGTCAAGAAAAATGCAAAAATTACGGTATTTTTGGAAAAAATTGAGATGAGATTGACCACCGTGAGGGGGGGGGGTGCGATCCCGTGTTTTCTCGCGGAGGGGGGGGGGGAGTTTAGTACCCGTGTCGAGGTAAAGGGGGGGAGGGGGGTACACGGGTATCTGCCCGTGCACGGGCAGGATTTTCGGCTGAGGGGGGGGGGGGGGGGTGGACCCCCCCCCCCCCCCCCCCCCCCGCCTGCACACCCAAAATTTTTTTTCGAAAATCATGATTTTTTGTCTATAAAGTTCATAATATGCTGAATATATGATAACTTGACATTCTTCATTGTAATTTCAAAAATTTTGCAGCAAAATTTAGCGTTTTTCCTTCAAAATTTAAGCGAAATGGGGGTAGGGGTAGGGTTGTTAAACAAAAATCAAAAAAAAATTTTAAAGTGATTAAAAAAAACAAAAATGCCGATTTAAAAAAAATTGAAAAGTTTACCTGAAAAATATGCTCTGAAAACCTCAATTTTGGCACAATTTTTCGAAAGTTTAACAAAAATTTTCTTTGATATTACCTCGTAAAACCGTCAGTAGTCCATTTTGGACCGTTTTACCAACTGATTTCAGGCTTCAACAACATCTGCGATTAAGTTTTTAAGCGTCCCAAAGGTTGGCTTACCATTTCCGATGCAGTTAAGGTGACGATTCGCCTCGCAATCTAAATTTGAGAGTCCGAGCTGCTCCGTTTGCAAGCGTTACGTTGTCTGGTTGCTGTTTCGTGTACTGCCGAAAGCTCAAAAACTTCATCGTAGAAGTTGTCGAAGCCTAAAATCAGTCTGTAAAACCGTCTAAAATTGACTGCTGACGGTTTTACGACTACGAGGTAATATCAACGAAAATTTTTGTTGAACTTTCGAAAAATTGTGCCAAAATTAAGGTTTTTAGAGCATATTAAAAGAAAAATTTTCGAATTTTTTAACTTGCATTTTTAATTTTTAATCATTTTTTTATTTCGGTTTTTGTTGAACAACCCTACTCCTACGTCTGAGGCTAATTTTAATGAGTTTTGTCAATTTTAAAAGCCAAAACAGCCTTATTGGTTCTGAAAGTGCAAAGTGAAACTCAGCGCGTTAGCGCGGTTAGTCGACCATATTTTTGTCGACCATATCAGATTTTCCTCTGGTATTTTGAAAAAAAATTTACTTTGATTGAAAAATTGGGATTTTCACTTTTTTCGAACTCTATAAGTACCCACCCCCCACCCCACCCCCCACGTCTTCGGTCGGTGGTACTGCATTTTAGACCGTTTTACGATGGCTTTACGTTCGAATATAAACGAGAAGAAGGAAAAGAAAAACAAAAAAGGTGAAAATTTTTACTGAAGACAGATCCAGTCCAGACACTTGACCTTTATTATAGACACCGTACAATAACGAAATCCACAGAATGAAATGATTAACAAAATGCAAACAGATAAAAACAACAAACGGGCATAAGTGTTCTCTGTGTACGCTTCAATATTTTGCGAGTAACATCACGTTTTCAAGAATCTGTCCGCCAAGCGAGCGGCTTCTTCGACTTGCATCAAGGTGTCTTCGATGAATTTTCGCCCGTGCTCTTCCGGGCAGCAACCGGGCATTGTTCCAGCAAAGATTCCTTGCGCAAAGCCGGGCATCATCGGCAAATAGAGACACTGGTGCGCTGCAAGCGTCTGCCAAAAGGCCACGTGAAGTTGTTCGCGTGAAAATGGTGGTTCCGTGGAACTCTGAAACTTTTATTCCGGGAAGTCAGTTTGAATTGATAAGCAGCGGTAACATTTCCTGACTATCCAGCGCACTGCTCTGACAGTCGTCTGGACAAAGCCGCAGACTTTTTGACATTTTAACATTTCTTCATCCGCTGATCTGTCAATGATGGAAATTCAAGAAGAGCCCGTAACAACCAACAACCACAAAAAAATGCGAATTCGACTTGCCATATCTTTGCTACGAGAAAACGTCTGCCGGAACGTTTCATAGTAGACGTCCAGCATTTCATTGCGATACGACTCGGTTTGCATTTTGCTCGGAATGGCCACCTGCAGTGCGCGAGCAAGATCGAACATTCCGTTACTCCAGGCAGCCAGCTGAATAATGTATTTATTGCATTTCTTTAATCATCTATCTTAAATTAGTGGATGCTCGTCTGCATACCGCGGCCCGTCAGAAGTTCGGACCCCTTTGGACTTTTTGTTCTGGGGGCATTTGAAAGCTCTTGGTGTGTGCTTCGGAGCAGGCGACCATCGACGGATTGAAAGAAATGATCCGCTCAGACGAAAGAAACAATCAACAGCAATATCAATCAATCGATCACGTCGTATAATACCGTTACTCATGCCATGCGTCATTTCAGACGGTCCGGAGTGTATTGATCTGCTGAAGTTATCCTCGAACAAAGTGCACGGGGGTTCGTGTTGATGCGTTGGCTTTACCTGCCAATCGACAATGGCCGTCACAGCGCCGGTTGGCTGGCCGCCATTGTCCAACTGAAACAGCACGTTGTTCGTGTGCACGTCGCCGTGCATCAGCACGTCAGGCAGGCCGTGCGCTTTGTGCAGGCTGTAGATTTGTTCGATTTGCGACTGATAATCGCCCAACGTTTGCGCCTGTAAAATGGTGGCCATAACAGAGCAGTGGAAAATGTGTTGACATCGTGAAACTGTGTGCTGTTTTCATTTTATAGCGTTATGCAGTGCCAACAAAACATCTCATATTTTCGAATTCGATTGAACTTCTTTTTACATGTTTTTTCTTAACTGAAAACACTTTTTTCTGCATGAAAGCGCATAAAAACGTGCGTCTGCCAGTAGTTTCTGATTGCCGGCGACGTGTGCCTTGAAATGTTCATTCGTCTGCAAGTAATCCATGAACTTCGCGTGTGTCTTTGGTGCACCGCGCATGAAGTCCTGCCAGATTTCACCACAATCAACAAACTCAATGGTGCTGATGTCGTTTCGCAATGACCACGCGTGCAAATAGGCCAACGCGCGTATGAGCTGCGTAGAGAACAGAGATGATGCAATGATAAAACGTGTTGTAAGGTGCAACAATTCAAACTTCTGTTGAGCTGGTGAACAACTGATAAAATTTTTGATGTCACTTTATTGCAGTTTCAGTTCCGAACGTTGTTCCGACTTCAGCCTGTTGTTGTTTTCAGCGTACACAATGTTTTACCTGACCCGTCTGTTTCTCGTTCATGCGTTCCATTCTGAACAGATTCAACGGCCGCGAGCATTCACTGAGATCCTCCATGATCACATAAGCGACCTGGCCGTCATCGGCTGTCTCCAGCTTTTTCACTCCGTACACGCTCGCAATCGGCACCACCGAACGAAACTCGCCGCCGGCTGTCATGAAACGCGCGTACGACGTTGCCTCACAGTTGTGCACCTGTAACATGCCCACCAGAAAAAACACTCGTGGCCTTTTTTCCGTTTCCATTTCCTTCTTCATTCCCATTTGCGTTTTCGTGCCCAAACATGAACATGACCCAGTGACCCGTGACTGAACTGCACGGCAATGCTGCTGTTCGTCTGAAAACGTATCCACTAGCAACCTTTACCGCTCTGTTGTTCTTTTCCAAACCTCGTTCATTTTGAAGGGAATCGCTAGGAAATTGGCATTGAGAAGTGAATGGCACAGAAAAGGGCATGAATAGCGCACTGAACAGACAGTATGTGAAGTGAATATTGTCGATTTATTCAAACGTGTCCGGACTAAAATGACGTCATTTGCTTAAAAAACGGCCGCTTGTCAAAGTACAGGCACTAAAATGTCAGTTTGGCGTGACTGATTCGACATTCACCATTTGTTCACGGGAAGAAATCAGCTAAACGGAAGTCTGGTTTGCTGTGAACGGCAAGCGCATGTTTGGCGGCACATGACGTCATTTCAGTGGGACACGTTTATAAAAATAGGTCATACATGTATTACAAAATCGAAGAAAATAAGAAAAAACCGTTACTTAAGTCGCCAAGAGCACAACAAATCAACTGACCGTTAAGTTACAGAAACGCAAAACTAAATTTAAAACTTTTCGAAGCAGGCCTGCAAAGTTGGACCAATAACTTTGTTTCGGACACACTTTCAATTTGTCTGCCCTTCTATTGCATCAATTTGAGCAGTGGTGACCCTGACCCCGCCCGACTGACCTTGTCCAGGTTGCGTTGCACCGGATCGATCATGTTGTACAGCTCCTCAGCGACCTGCATCAAGTTCACGACCTTCTGACGCATCGGCACCTTCACGACGACACTTTTCGGTAACTTTTCATTATTCGCCGCGGGTTTCCAAACGAAACGCACACGCAGCATCGCCGAGAGAAAGCCGATCTGTCCGATCAAATCGGCTGACCAATCAGTGAGCTGCTCGCGAACATTGAGTTCATGACTGAAGTGCTTGGTGAGCTCATCCAAGACCTCCTCGATTGTTAATGGTGTCCCGCAAATGGTGCGTTCTTTCTTTGCTTCCGCCATTTTTTTCTATTTTTTGTTGTCGCAAACCAGTCAGTAGTAGATGATGTTGCTGTGGTTCCTTGTTTTTGTTTTTGTTGATTGATAACTGCTGGGTTTCAATTTATTGCAAAGATAATAGACTAAAATTTCAAAATTTACATGATTGCTCTGAGTAAAGTTCTGCACAGAACGCTAAAAAAACAAAAAAATGGATAGATTTTAAAAGCGATAACTGAATGTGAGCTCAAAAAGCAAACTGTCTATATTGTCATGCACCTATTGCTGTAGCGTCAAGTCAGCCAAATAAAAAAATCTCCGAAATGGTGTCCGGTGTCCTGTCCGCCGTAGAGTTCAGAGGCGCTGCCTTGTTACTGAAATAAGAGTAGCCACACAAAAAATTCTGACGGTCGTTTTCGCTGCTCACTGCTGAAGCTGATGAGCTATTTTTAGTTCCGGGACACCAAGCGGTACAGGACACACCCTCGCAGACAGGACACCGGACACCATTTCGAACTTTTTTGCCATAGCCACTTGACCTTGAATCTGAGATTCAACACGTCATACAACGTTGATGGGAAACCATATGCATGCTCAAAATTGCGGAAGTGACCCGAGTCCCTAAAGCAGGACACAGTTACCTAAGCATTAAGCAATTTTGAATCACTACATCAAGAATGGAACTTATCACCGTACTTTTTGCGTTTAGAAATGCATCTACTCGCAGAACCAAATGAAAAGATAAATAATATAGATTTTTACTTCTTGGAGTGCATTGGACTCCGTTGCAATGCGTAAAACGTATGCGAAAAAAATTGCTTGTCAAAAAATCATAATGTTGGAAAAATTCTGCTAAAAGTGCAATGATCAGTAGATTGTTTTTACGTGTTTCTCAGCCGCACGGAGCCCACCGGGTACTAAGTTTCAACACTTCGTTGAAAATACCAGTTTATTTCAAAAGCGCTTTCTGTGTCCGTCCGTTTCTGAAAACCAGTTAACATTTTGTGCATTGAAATGTGATTATGCCCCTGCGGTTCAAGAATCAATCGAAATCATCACAGCATGCCAATACAAAACTCAATTCAATTATGCTCGAGCCCTGAACCCGCAATAAAAGCGAGAAAAAGACTGAACGAAAACGAGCAAATGCTGATTTTTCGTCCCGAATAAACTAATGAAATTACCAATGTTGGTGTTGTTACTGTTTCATTTGCATGCGCCACAAAACGGAGTCTAAAATGAATAGAACCGACATCAACTCGAATGTGAAAAGCAGCCATAAAGCATTTTGGTTTGGTCATTTGGGCATTGAACTTGGTGAGATGTGCTCTGTATCTGCACGCTTGCCGATCTTCAGTGAACAGAAAACCTGTTGGCAATTGGCATACCCTTTTTTCCAGTGAGGTTCATTCAACTGCTGAATTTCTTGCTTGGTTTTATTTCCATCAGCCAACCAGAGTTTTTGCAAATAATTAAAGGCACAAAAATGTGCATAAAACATGCTTTGTGCAATTTTTGTCTCTCTTGCGTAATACACAGTTTTTATTCTATACGGTTCCATGATCTCAAAAATGACATTTTCATCCCTTTAATTGATTCCATCGAAAATAACCTGTAATAATACGATATGTGTCATTCGATTATTACCCGTTCATTTTTCGCCTGAATAATCAAAAATGACTCATGCTCCCTGTCCCTACACAACAGTTGACTTTTTGACAAAGATAATACAGTTGTATAGGTAAATTTTACAATGTTGACTTGTTTATGCACTATTGCATGAAAAATACACAACAACACAACACTGGCCAGCGCTTTCGAAAAAAAACTGGTTTTGCGCGCTGTCTTCATACGCTGCATACTACTTCAACACTGCAACGTTGTAATGCTTATTGTGCTAACGTGAAGAAAACTTTCCAAGATAGAAAAAACACACACCAGGAACAGCAAAAAACGGCACACAGTGTTTAGTGACTTCGAAATAATGTTTTACAGGATCCGATAAGTACATGGAATTGTAAACGCTTAGAGAAATAAAGCAATTCTGTATGCATGAAAAACTCTGATGCTTCCTTGTGTATCTACCGCAAAAGTGTCCTTTGAAGATTCCAAGACTTTCAAGATGATCTTGTCGATAAAATACATTGGGCTGCCTTTTTCACCCTCAGGCCTTTTTGCGGCCTTGAAAACAAAAAAACCGACGCGCATACAAGGGTTAGGTGTCATTTTTCTTTTCTGTATGCGTTTTGGCAAAATTATCATGAAGGTACGATAAAAAATGTTTCTGAATCTAAATACGTTTTTCTTGTTATGTGCGCTTATGTGAAACATTATAATTTGTGTTGTCGTCTACGTGTTATACCTGGACAGGTGTGTACTGCACTGAATGAGTCTGAACGTGAATATGACATACAATCACAGTTTTGCTGCATTTGTGTTCCTATTGAATGGAATTTTCTGTTGTTTGTTTGACGTTGAGGTTTTGCTTGCACAGTTTTCCAGTCATGTTTCATTTTGGACTATTGCACGTTTATTTTTACTAAATCTGTTTGCAGCTTGCATATATGACTAGGTATGTACATAGATATTTCATAGATAAGAATAATTCACGAAAATCATATTTTTTAAATTTCTTTCAGATGCAGAAACCACATACGAGATGAAGGTTATACAGTTACTAAAAAAGTCACATTTCTTACGCTAAAAATGGTGCCCTAAAATTCAGCGATCAAATCGCCATTTCGACACAAAAATTCGGCTTTACAAACAAGCCACCATTTTACGACTTCAACCATGACATCGGGAACAATGCAAACCAGTCAAACGTGTGCCATAACCACACAACTGTTTCTGCGAACTTTACTGATTCTGTTCTCAATCGTTTGCACAAGGCTAACTGACGCTGATCTCTGGGCGGAACTGCAGAGGATAAACGATCTCACGCAGGTTTCAAACGAACAACTTTGGATTGACTTCAGCCCAAACTCTATGAACGTTTCCAAAAATTTCGCGACAAACTCCTATAAAAAACGTTTCCAATAATTTTCCGACCAACTCTAGCTTTCGAAATGTCGTTCTCGCTCTATCTGCACCACATTTATTGCTGTTGATGGGCCAATTCTTGTGTTCTGCGGTGTTCAGTTTCGACGGCTGTGCCAGGAATGGACGGTCTGCAAGGCGTACACGCAGGACACGAACGCGCGCATCTCCGTGTTCCCGCCGGTGGACGACGTGTTCGCGTACAACCCGGAGTTGCTCGCGATGGACCAGAAGCAGCTGCTGTCGCATATTGGTCGGCAAACGTCATCATTCTTATCGAAGAGAGCTTTTTGTGAAGATACGCTGTTTCCTTTTCGTTCATGTTTTGCCGCAAATTTTCCAGTCGACCAGCAAGTGCCGGAGTTGATGCAAAAGGGCAAATGGGAGAAGCAGACGTTGATCAGGCAGACAGTCAGTAGCGGCAACGTCTACATAACACAATTCGAAAATAATCCCGGCAACTTTGTGAGTGGTGTATTTTTTTCATTTTTTTGTTTGTGAACCTGCTTGACACGTAAATTTTTACTGGTTGGTGACAAATTTGTTTTTTAATCAAAACTAGCCTATTGACCCGAGCGTATGTGGCTTAATCAATGCCAAGCCTTTTTGGTGAAGTGGCATTGACTTAGAAAGAAAAAAACAGTAACGTTTACTGAATAATAACCCTGAAGAAAATTTACCTTGTGCTGCCGTGAAGTCGCCTACAATACAATATTTTTTAATGTATTTAAATAAATAAAAAATGCGAAGTTTATGATTTTGCTATTTTTACCCGTTCACCCTAACCGAAGGCAAGCCTTTTTGTAAGTGAAGTAAAATTGAATAAAAAAATATAAAAACTAACGTTTTTTAATTTACCCGTTTTAAAAAGCTAATGCTTTTTTACCCGTTTACCTAAGCCAAGCCTTTTTTGTAAAGTGAAAATGCGAAGTTTATGATTCTGCCATTTTTTACCCGTTCACCCTAACCTAAGTCAAGCCTTTTTGTATGTAAAGTAAGATTGAATAAAAAACATAAAAATTAACGTTTTTTACAATTACCCGATTTAAAAAGCTAATGCTTCTTTTACCCGTTTACCTAAGCCAAGCCTTTTTTGCAAAGTGAAAATGCGAAGTTAATGATTTTGCTATTTTTACCCGTTCACCCTAACCTAAGTCAAGCCTTTTTGTAAGTTAAGTAAGATTGAATAAAAAATATAAAAATCAACGTTTTTTCATAAAAAATACCCGTTTTAAAAAGCTAATGCTTCTTTTACCCGGTGACCCTAACATAAGCCAAGCCTTTTTTTTAAAGTGAACATGCATAGAAGAAACAAAAAAGTGACGTTTATAATTTCGTTTTGCAGTTTTGGTTCTTTTTACCCGTTCACCCCAACATGACCCAAACATGTTGCAAAGTGAAAATGAATGGTAAATACCATTTCGACCCAATTAAAAAACTAACTTTTTTCAGAGACAGTTTTGTTACATCTTTCGCAGTCGCTCGTCAAGTTTTGAGCAGCAAAAATTGCCAGTTGCCCATCGTGCGTTACGTTGAAATTATCGCTCATAACCACGGAGTATCAATTTGAAAATGAAACATGGAGTATCAATTTCAATGAAATTTACTTGTTTTGAACCCAAAGTGCAACTTGCAATGCCGATGTCGATGTGCGTTTTGCAACCCGATTTTTAAGAACAAAAAAAGTTCAAACTTTTTTCAAAGACGGTTTTGTTACATCTTTCCCAGTCGATCATCAAGTTTTGATCAGCCACGCTTCCATTTACCTATGCTGCGCTGAACTGTCTCTGTTGACCAAAGAGTATCATGATGACTGCAGCTATGAAGAGCGACGTTTTGAGAAAACAATCTCAACTGGTGTTAATAAAAAAATAGGTTAAGGAAATTGAGATGGAGTTTTCTTAAGTAGCAAAAATGGGCGCCAATTCAAATTGCAAAAAAGTGCCACACACACACGCACGCACAGACACTTTGTAAATTTAATAATATAGATTGCAAGCAGTCGCTAGACAATCTGCTGTTTCGTAATTAATGCAGACCGTGCTTACCGTTTTTTAAACCGTTTTCGTGCGCCATCGTACCGCTTTTGTATTTGCCCCGCAACTGTTCGGCGAGAAGTCGACGTTTTTCCAACCTGCAGGTTTGCACTCCAATCGGTTACCGCGGTTTCAACGGACCTGCACTGTCGTTTGTTCGAATGACCGAGGAAAGGTACTTCGTCGATCGTAATTACGACAATCACGATTTGACGTAAGTGATCGATTGGTTTTTTCTTTTTAATATATTTTGGTCCTTCTGTTGCGCAAAGAACATGGATGCATGTAACCGAAGAGCACACATTGGGCAAACAATCGCTGGGTAAAAGCATTTTCTGGTCAATTTTCAGTCAACTTCGTGACATGCTCGACCGGGTGCCCGATGTGGCGTTGGTGATCTATGGCAGCTCTGCGTGGAACGGTTTCCACACATTCTTTCTGCCGACCGACTACGCGTTCGCTAAAGTCGACCGAATGAAGGTCGACAGAGAGGTAAGGATTTTTCAAAGCTTCGTTCGCAAATTTACATTTTTGGGAAAAATGAAATACCGTATTACCCCCATTAAACCCCCCCCCCCACCATTAATCCCCCCCACCATTAATCCCCCCCACCAATAAACCCCTAAACCCCCACCCCCCCCCCGACCAGTTTCCGAATAATCCACAGACAAATAATCCCCCATGGGGGTTAATTGGAAACCTGTTTGAAATACATACCCAGCGAATTCAGTGGCTGGTTGCAGTGAAAATGATGAAATTGTGCTACCAAAGTCCCCAAATGGATGAGTTAATGGTAATTTCATTACAAAAGGTTGTTACAGTAGGAAATATCTGTGAAAAGTAGAAGTTTCTGCGACTTTATTGCCTGCCATGCAAGGTATTTTTGCCATTTTTCAACAAACCCCCACCCCTAGAATTTTTTGTAAATAAACCCCCCCCCCCACCAATAATCCCCCCACCAATAAACCCCCACCCCTAAAAGTCGCTGACGTATTAATCCCCCATGGGGGTTTATTGGGGGTAATACGGTAAACGTCATGTATCAAGTTTTGTGTCACGGTCATCGGTTTTGATTTTCGCTGTTTCATTTCATCTTCAGATGGTAACTTATTCTGTTTCTAATCTTTCTGCGCCTTCAATCATTAGGAAAAGCTGTAAACTTGAAAAAACATTGTGTATAACTGAACTGACTGAACAATCGTTCTTTTGCAGGTTCTGCTGGCGCACGTCACCGGCACCAACCGCGTCTTGTTCGCCCATCCGTGGCTCTACGATGGCGGCATTCACTATTACCCGTCCGTGAAATTCACGTCCACCGTAATCGAAGACAATTACAAGCTGAAACTCGGCATGCGCAACATCACGGACAGAAAGACGGGCAAATTCGATCGTGAGTTTTTGAAGTGATGTGTTGTTCTCGATGGACAAAAAAATTACGACAATAAAAAATATGCACTGTTGTTTTGGCACACTTCGTTTGGCTAAGGAGACCCGAAAAGAGGTGCAAGTACTAAGATCAAAATGCATTATATGTATTTTTCTTTTGACTCAATCGCAGTGTACGCAGTCAGCGAGGTCTATGAGCGTTACAGTCATTTTCGGCGTGGCGCAGTCTGGGCTAAAATCGTCCAGGCGAACATTCCCGTTCAGAATGGAGTTGTACATCTGATCGACAGTGTCCTCGGCGTCGTCAGCAACACCATCGACCAATTGCTGAACGAAAACACACAATGCACGTACGTTTGCGGCTGTTTTGTTTTCGATCTCCGATGAGTATCTATTTTGTCCCCGATCGGCATTTATTTGCATCAGCATCAATATTTACTGTCCCCGATTACTATTTTGAAGTCCCCGATTGTGTTCTTTTGTCTTGTACTCCCCGAACATGGTTATTTTTTCTAGTGTGTGTCTTGTACTCCGAAGTTCATGTTATTCATGTTCAGCACCCTGATGAACTACATCAATCGAATTGGCCGCATCGTTCGCTCATACTTTGCTGCCACTGGAGGGCTTGTTACGTTCTTCGCTCCGATAAACGAAGCCTTTGATCGCATTCCTGAGGAGGTCGAGCGGAGACTGTTGCGCGACAGAATCTGGCTGGAACAAGTTAAAACTTTGCAACTGTTTTTCAAAATTTTGGTTCATATTTTAGTGGCAAGTTCTTATTTTCACTGATTTTCAAATCTTAAGTACTTCACTCTTAAGACAATCACTTTTTTGCGGTCAGATTCTGAAACTGCACATCGTTCCTGGCAAGGAGTTGACTAGTGACGAGATCACGAATCAAACCGTTGCACAGACAACAGACCAGACGCGCAGGCTGTTTTTCGTCAAGGGAGAATGGCCGAAAAATAACATCAGTGAGTTTTTTCCGATTTTTGTGTTCATGCTGGATTTTTTGGCGGATTGACAGCTGAAACGGTAATGTTAAAGCTCAAGATTCCGCCCTGTCAAGATCTGGACAGAAAACACGAATTTTTACTGAAAAACGACGAATTCTTCAATCCGTTCCTACTCTTCGTTTTATAGGACCTCCACCCACTTATAAGGTCGTCACACACCACTTTTTTCAAAAAATTCTTGATTTTCAAATTTTTATATGAGGAACTTATATGCGGTAATTTACGGTACTTACGGTAATTTTTAATGCTGGCTAAATTTACTAAATTTTAGTATAGAAATACCCGTATTTCAGCGTACTACGTGCTGGGAGGTGGTGTTAGGGCCACAATCCTCATGGACAATGTTGCGGCAACAAACGGCATTATTCACTACATTGACCGCGTTCTGGGTGTTCCATATCAGAGCATGTACAGGATTCTGAGGAACGAAACTGCCACGCAGTGAGTATTATGTTTTTCTTTTCATTTTCGCAACAATTTTCAATTCCATTGTGTGAAGCAAACTTGTCGGGTGGTTAGAATGAGCTGCTGCGAGCCATGCAATTCCAGTACCTCTTTATTTATTTTAGCTTTGTGAGGTAACAAACTCCGTTGGTTTGGTGTAGAGGCGAATGAAAGCGAATGGTCCCGAGGACCTATTCCTTCGCCAAAGCCTCCAGCCCCGCCTCCTAGTCCCGGGGGCGTCTGGTCACGATCTGAGCCCTATCTCCGACATGTTTAAGACAGATTTCTGTGGGTCTTTCATTACATGAATCTTTTTCAGACCAACCAAAATTTGAAACAAATACAAGATACCTGGCGTGTTTTTCTGTGACAGATTCCTTTGTACCCTTGTATAAAAAATTTCCAGAGCGACGTGGCGCGGTCTCGAGAACATGCAACTACGCTGGACGTTAGACCCGTGGGAAGTGGTCAGACCGGAGCAGAATTTCACGTTTTTCGTGCCGACAAACGAAGCGTGGGCGAAACAGGTGCCGCAGATGATGCGCGAGTTCTACGACGGCAGACATTGGGAGGCGCTGCAATTCGTTAGTCCACTGCGATGTTCAACTTGGGTGGTTTGTGTAATGTGCAAAGCTCTGATTTGTCTCCTGTGTGATTTTGAAGACTGCAAATTTCATACACTTTTAGCCATTCTTCATGAAAACTGCTGACCTGAAAAATGAAAATTCTTCATGAACCCTTTGCAGGTTTACAAACGTCACATGATCCAGGGTCAAGCGTTGATGTTTACCGATCTCAGGGAAAGGACGTACGTCATGATGAACAATGACAAAGTGACAATCAGAAGATACGGCAGATGTGAGTATAGAATATTTTTTGGAACGTGTCAAACCAAAATGACGTCATCATCTTCTGTAAAACATGCGCTGGTCATGCACAGCAACTTTGATTTTCAATTTTTCAAATCGAAAAAGGTGAAAAAATAATTGAAACTCTGGCGATTGTGCATGACAAACGGACGTTTTTAAAAAAAAATTTTGGTTCGGAAAAATCTTCGTTTTCCGAAGGATGTTTTCCGCTGTGAGAACCAGCATCCCCTACGAAACGGTCCCTATTGGCGATCGCAGATTTTGAACTGTACTGGCCGGAGGGCAACAAAGTGGCACGCCTGTTGGAGGGCGGTCAGATCGCAGCGATCAACGGCTTCATGCACCTGGTCGACAACGTGCTCGTGCAGCCGGACGATTTGCAGGCAGCTGGCGTACAAACGGGCGCAGACACGGTGCTACTGGCGATTGGCGCACTCTTGGTGGCACTCAATCAACAGCAGTACAGGAGGAGATGAGAACTGCGCAGACGGACCAGCAGTGGACGAGTCATGTGGACAGTTTCAAACGCACAAAATGGAATCACACGCACGCACACGCACCTGATGTCAAATGTGTTTTGAAAATACATCGGCGCGAGAGGAAAACAATTTTCTGGTGGTACACAACATTCGGGGGCATCACAAAGCGGAACCGCATGACGTGAAATACAATGTGCAGCACACTTTTATAAAGATGTAAATGCTGTGAGTATGTTTGTTTAAACCTGACACTTTTTTGCAAATCACATAAGCTTGCAAAAACTTTGGTAAGAAGAGCGAATGCATCGAGTTTGGCTGAAAAATCACGCCAAACAGTCCATTATTGTCAAAAGTGTATGTTTTCTCGCAACTCCGATGCCGTTTGTCTTCTTGCACGAGCACCTCGAGAAAAGTGACGGGTTTAAAACAACATTCTGTAGTTTGAAAAGACTGCCATTTTTGTGTAAGAAAATACCGCGTGTCGGTTTTTAGTTTTTGTGCTAACTTTGAAAACGTTCTGTTTGTTTTTATTTTTTTTCTGATTTTTTTGTAACTACCGTCATGTCGTTGTTCTGTGCGTAAAAATTGCGGGTTACTTTGTTAAAATTTCGTCAAAATGTTTCGTTTCATTTCAATTGCATTCAGTTGTTTCTCTGATTCAAGGTTTTGTGCTTGACATTTCCAATCTTGACTTCTATTGTCATGCGGATGCGCGATCGAGCGAAGCGAGTGGACCATGCATAACGCATTACATGATAAACCTAGACCAACGTGCGTTTTTCGTTTTTCAAATTTACTCTGTGTCCTGATGCGTGCAGTATAAGCAACAAACTTTTCTGAAACTGCAAAAAATCGCGAACCCAAAGAAGCTGCAAATTCAAGAAACTGGGTTTAAAATCAAAATGCGCTTGAGCAAAACTAACCTTTTCAATTTCTCAATCACAAGGATCCAATGCGTCGTTCACTTTTCAAAACTTCTGATAAGTTTTAGACCAAAAAACATCTTTGTCTTCTTTGTTTTCTTAACTTTGCTTTGCCGGGCATCCTTAGAGCTTTCTCGAACGAATCTACATTTCAGCACAACCTACCTGTATCAGTGCTACATTATTGTTCAAAATATCAGGCTGTGGTATCCACGTACAATGTATCAACAACGCCAAACCGCAGTTGAAGAAAACAATCACTTCACATCATACCAGTGCGACGGTGTGGGGTACCGATGTGCACATCCCTCAAAACCGGTTTGCAGCCCGCATGCAATCCACCATTGGGATTGGATGGTGGCATATTAGCGACAACGATTTGAGGGCTGTGCACCACTTTGAGAGCTGTGCACCATTTTGAGGACTGTGCACCATTTGCAAGCTACGTTTTTTGCATCCAAGTTGATGCAATTTGCATTTTTTTGGTTATTTGCATCCGATTTTTTACAATTAAATGCAAATTTCGTCTTAGAATTTTCAGTCAAAATGCAGAAATCGTTTAAAATTGTTCATCGAAAACTGTATTTTGCGTGTAGCTTTCAAAGTTTTTCTTCGCTTCGCGAAGTCCATTTCACAATTTTTACTGGAACCGCCTAGTGTTCTCGCGCACTCCGTAAAATTTTTTATATCGTACACTTTTGACGTTCAACGATAAAACGTTGTTTTTCATGCAAATTCGTGCAACCACGAAACAAACAGTGACTTTGTCAATGACAATAAATCAACACAGTTCGACGAGCACTGGCGGGCCATAGTTCTTCGATCTCATCACGACCGTTCTGCTGATTTTCTGGCGGATCCAGCATCGCACTTGCGGCACGCTCAGGTAGACGCCGAAGCCGCTGACGTTGCAATGCTGATTGCCGCTGTTGCCCAGTGCGATGCCTGACCAAAAGAAGAAACACCAAACGCTAAAAAAACATGACACGCAGTCACGACACGAGAAATATTCACAGGTGACGTTGTGAAGTTTGCTGCAGAGTCAGCTGAGTTTACGTTCTCAGAACAAAGCATGCAAAAGAAACAGCAATAAGACAAAAAAGAAGTAAGAAAGCAAGAAAGAACAACCTGCAAGCTGCCATTTCCGATTCTTCCAGTAGACCAACGGGCCGCCGCTTGCGCCGAAGCAAACGCCCGCATAGCGTTGCCGCCTGCGTGCCGATTCGGTGCACGTGTGCTGCTCCGGGCGAAGCGGCCAGTGCAACGGGTCGTGCAGGCCTTCGCGACAGTCGGGCGATTTCACCTGAATGTTAAGACTAAGAGCACTTTTGCGCAAGGACACACCCGGACAGACCGTTCGCTTTAGTTGCATTTCTAATCGTTTGGCCGCACAACCCATCAACGCGCGTTCTGGAGCAAGCTCTAAAGTTGGTGTAAACACAATGCAACGCATAAACTGCTGCACTTGCCGATTCTAAAGAGCTGCGGAGAGCTCCAATTCTCTCCACGGAAACCGTGATAATTGTCCTGTCCCCGCTGACACCACGCTTACACTGTACATATCAACGTACAGGTTCTGCTGTTGACATACAACGAGCTCGTCAGAGCAGCTCTTTAAAAACGGCACACGCAATTAATGCGTGCCACTGAACACTCTTACAAATCTGCATAACAACACTTTCAGTGCGTGGAGTCGAACGAAACATTTCAGTTGACGTTTTGGACCATTGATTTCGGTGGTTTGTTCCGATGTGCAACTGTATGTTTCTGACAGAACAAGTACTGATGTGGGGACATTGGTACCAAACCAACCAACCAGCCAGACACACCTTCAACTTGTACTGCTGCAGCACTGCTGGCAGTCGAGGGCGTCGACTGAATGGAAACAGTCCCCATCCGCTTGTCCACACTGCGCTGCCCGCCGGCGGATCCGAGTACAACAAAATGATCGGCTGCAAAGGGAATGCCAAAAAAAACTAAACGGACACAATGTGACACCAACGCCCTCATTTCAAAGAACAGACTTATTCATCGGTTCCAAGTGACACATTTTGAAAACTATACCACAGCACATGTGTTGCGTACCTTTCGATTTCGACCGAGCGGAATGGTAGGGATCTTCAAGACAGCGACGTCGAGTCTGGCCGGGTGCACCCAGATCTCGAGTGTTTCAACTACGATCTCGGTGCCGTCGTTGGCGAGCCGACTAAGTTGACGAAAAAGTGTGAAGAAAATAGAGACAATCTAGTGAACGCGAGCTCAAACACGGGCAGTTGGCATCGGCAATGGCTGTCCAATGCTGCCCGGGCGAGCCCCAGGTTTACAGCTTTCAAAGGAGATCTTTCAAAGCTTTCAAAGAGCTGATACGCAACCAGTAATCAGCGAATCCAATGGTACAATAAAGTCAACAAAAACCAGGCGTGTCGACAAAAATGACGCAGAACAACCGCAAACTTTGATTGACCGCGAGACCGACTT
Source organism: Theristus sp. LFF4_11 (assembly GCA_030248135.1). Lineage (NCBI taxonomy): Eukaryota > Metazoa > Nematoda > Chromadorea > Monhysterida > Xyalidae > Theristus > Theristus sp. LFF4_11. The sequence continues at coordinate 27,098 of JASANC010005470.1, forward strand.
GTGATCGCCGATATGCACGTGGACGCGCGTGTACTTCGGTCGTGTGCACGTCGCAGAGGCGAGCTGTACGCCCGCGTGGTGGCAGACGCAGTGGCGAGCAGTGAGCACGAACTCGCGATGCACCAGCACGCCGCCGCAGAACAGACCGTGCGCGCCGGAGTCGCCGTCGCCCAGCCAAACCTGCCATGGCCAACGGCCGAACGGCGCATTCGCGTTCTCGCCTGCAGATTGTGGCACCTCACAGCATCATGCGGTCACGGAGAAAAACGTTGCCACCAAATGTGGTGCTCAATTGGAGATGCTATATTGCGACATAGTAATTTTAGTTCAAAATCAACTTTAGCAACGATAAGTTTTCAGTTTAATAGCGACATAAACGATTGCTGTATTTCAACTGCACCACACGAAGCAGAGTTGAATATAACAATGACCATGGTTTTCCATAGTTTTTATCTCAACAAACCTCTCTTGTTCAAAAATGTTCAGTTTCGTTTTTCAAACCATCATAAAAAACGAAAATGTACCATTTTCATCGTTTAGACCTGTGCTGACTCGTTGCGTCAGCAGACGTGCAAAATGATCAAGTAAGAACACACTGAAATACAAACGCATAGTTTTGCTGGAAATGACGTTCGTTTGGGGAGTTTGCGACAAAACATCAGTGCGTGCGACAGTTTTTTTTACTGCAGCCCAACAAGCTTCAGCCAAACCGTAATTTCTTTAATGTGGTTTGATCAAATTAGAAAGTTCTTTAGTTTTCGACCTTTCGTTTTTTATCTGTAAAGACTGTCGGAGCTTTTCGCCAACCCATTCAATCCTCTTTAGCAACAAAATGTACGACATGTTTGAGATCGGGGGGGGGTACAATTCCGGCCCGCTAATTCCGGCCTGAAGAATTCCGGCCCGCTCATTCCGGCCCGAAGAATTCCGGCCCGGAGAATTCCAGCCCGGAGAATTTTCGCCAGCACGAACAATATTAAACCACACGAAGTGATTTTGGTAATGAAATAAAAATATCGATGTTCACATGTTACAGTGTATTTTCAATGATGTTCGTCCTGTTTGCTTTTTTGGAAAGTGAAACCTTTTGGAAAAAAGAAACTACAAATAAATTTTAAATTTTTTTTATCATGAACAGGATTTGTGACTTTTTACCTTATCAAAAAGGCGTGGCTTAGGATTAGGAACCTACAACAAGTCACTGCAAGCAAGTTCTAAACAAAAATAAAAAATCACTTAAGAATTTATTTACCAAAAGTCACTTCGTGTGGTTTAATATTGTTCTTGCTGGCGAAAATTTTCCGGGCCGGAATTCTTCGGGCCGGAATGAGCGGGCCGGAATGAGCGGGCCGGAATGAGCGGGCCGGAATTCTACGGGCCGGAATTTCGCGGGCCGGAATAGTACACGAGCCGTTTGAGATACGCAGTGAACCAAAAAGAATTTTTTGGACTTTCAAAACAAAAACACCGCGGCTCAAATTATTATGTTTTATTTTGATATCGATTTACACCACATAATGAGTTCGCTAAATTTGGAAAGAGCCAGAATTCAATCAATTTCAAGCAAGTAAGCCAAATTGATAGTTCTTCCTTTAAATTTTACACGTTACAGTTAATGCACAACACAAATTTACTAAAAATATGTAACAGCGGAAAATAACTTGAAAAAATTTGGTCACTAACAACAAAATAACACAAAAACATAATTCGTTCGTTGTTTTTTTGAAACTGCCTTGTGAAGAAATCTTTGCACGAAGAAATGTACAAAATGGTATGCTCAGTATCACAATGAGAAAAGGTGTGCGGAAACTGGCCAGACATTGTAAGCATTTGCTGTAAAATTTATAAAAACAAAATCACATGCAATAATGATTGCTCAGAAATAAAATATCGAAAATAGATAGTCCACAAAGAAATGCCGGAAAATGATGCGATTGTGATACAAGCCAGACACGAGGGCATACAAGTACTGCGCGAGTTTGGAAATTACTGTAAAGCGTCAGAAAAAGTTTTTGATAACAATTAGTAAGAATTACAGATTGTTTTAACTAATTTAAAACAGTAAACGTAGTTTTTGCGCTCAAAGTATGAACAGCCATTACCATTAGTGTCACTTTGTAATTAATCAGTCAGACAATAAAAAGCAAGAGATTTTCCAACCATAACAAAATGCCAATCGAGAAACAAAATCCAAACAGTTTTGTTCACGAAAACAGAAAGAAACGTACATAACATTCAACCGTAGAAATTTCTTGCGGTACAAAAGTAGAAATAAGTTACTGTTATTGTACAACTTTTACACCAAACCAAAAAAATATCAAATACACTGGAATGAATTTGATTTTTTCTAATGCAATAAACAATAAATCAAAAGAACAAGCATTTTTGAGCACATATAAGTTTTATATCGCATATTGTTTGCAATCTAAGTTCCTAGCTGATAAGCCACACAACCAGCAAAGCAGGAATGTGGCCGTTGGTCACCAATTTCATACAGATTTATTGCTCGGAAACACGACTGGTCGGTCAACGGTGTTTGAAACTCAAATCACATTTCGAAATTATATCCGTCTTCAGGTATTTATTATGCATCAGTTTTAAACATACAGAGCAAAAAACGAACAAGCTTTTTGGTCCGGTCGCTTAAAGCATCTTTGATAATAACTTTTGAAAAATATACGTACATGTAGCAAGCGAAAGTGTTTTGTGATTGTGATATCATGTGCCGGGCTGGTGTCACTCACAACCTGATGCACCTATGTACATTGTTATGCAGTTTTGGTGCTGAGCCTGATAATCTGGTGCAGATTTTTAATGCCATGGATTATGTGTACGTAAAGCTGTCACATTTGAGAACAACTAAAACAATATTATTGAACGAACACAAAAATACGTTTTGTACATGGATTTGTCGGTCGGTGCAAGAAAAAAGAAAACTGTCAATGATTTTCGTTTTGTTCGAAGGTTTTAGAGATCACAGGAAGTCGCTTATCACTAGATTATGACATCAAAGCATTCCAACAGCAACGCAAATGTGTTTGTGTGTGTGTTTGTGTGAGCAAGCTGTGTCGAACTTCAACAAAAAATCTTAAAAAATCTATCTGCGTGCGTGTGGCGTGCGCTTCAGTAAAGTGCGCCCATAACTGACTACTCCAGTTTTCATAAAGTACGTTTCAAAACATCTACCCCATCCCATTCTGGTGGTAATATGCAATGCAACATTACATTTGTGAGACGAGAAAAAAATATGTGCTCCAAAATGCTGTTTTTGGTGGTGATAAATAGCAGTGTGATGAGAAACACAACATTGAATTGTTTTGTAATCCAGTGAGAGACAACGTGAAACAGACAAATAACCGAGAAAACAAACTAAAACGAAGAATGGAAAAATACAGCAGACTGTATTTGTGAAATTGAAGTGACGAACAGAAAAAAGTTGTTGATCGCGCTGTGTGTGTGTACATGGACAGTGGAACACGCTGATTGGCTCGTTTTCAAGCCTCCAGCCAATCACCGGCCAGTGCATGAAAAATGGTTGGTGGCATAAAATCGGTGTGTGGACTTGTGTGATAATGCTGAGTGAAAACAGAACGAAAAAATGCAAAAGTATCTGAAACAATCGACATTGTAACAACCATTGTGACACACGGTGCGTTGTGATCTGCGGTGAATACGACAAAGAAAAACAACAATAAAACAGTCGTTGTGACGCGATAAATGTCCGTGAAGAAAGTACATTTTTAACACCGTAGCAGCAATTTTGTCAACAATACCAAGGCATACAACAATGACTGACAGCAAAAAATCAAACAGTCTAATTCACAAAATAAAAACATCGAGAATTCAGCTGTTTATGTAAGCTGAGTAAGCAGAGAACCGAAAAAACAACGCAAGATCGCGGCAATTCAGCAAAAAAAACATGTGAAACTGAAAACCTTTTCCGAGCTGAACACACACACATTCCACAAAGCGAACAGCACAACGTTAAAGCTGCTTCAAAAGAAGTTCGAGTGATATAGACGACAATCTATAGGTTAAAATACAACAATGATTGAACATAAAGAAAGCATTGCAGCGATTTCTCTCTGACAAAAATAAATCAACACGCATTCATTCGACAGACAACACCAAGACACAAACGAACACAGCAATTGAGAAACAGAGATTAGGTCCAAGAACAGCAATTACTCACAAGCTAACGAAAATGATAAAAGTCCACAAACATAAATTAATCCTTTGAGTCATAAATTTTAATTTCCAAATCGTGTCCTTTCCAACACTCCCCTAAAACCATATGATCTGTACAAAATCCATTAAATTTACACGCGTAACACACAACATCTCAGGCACCGAAAGCCTTAGAGTATTTCGTTGTCAGATGGTCCACGGTTCAAAGTAAAAACTGATTTTCGTTGCACATAACTGGCCGGACTAATTAAGAAAAACACAAACAATTAATTTCGATGTGCGCTCCCTAAATTCGCAGCCGAGTTTCAGGCAGAGGCGCCGGTGGGCGTTGGCGATGCCTGACCAGTGCTGTTCTCTCCCTCTTTCTTTGTCTGCAAGAAAAACGTTTGTATCAGTAAAAACAACGTGTAAAACGTTTGGACTTCGTGTAAAGCACGCTCGCCAGAACACATTTACACATCTACAAATGCGAATCATAGCAACTAAAAAAACAATGCCAAGTCCAGCTTACATCGCCCATTTTCGTCTTCGCAAATTCGATACGAATGCCGCCACGGTCTGAGGACAAGAGAACGAAACCCTGGAGGCTGTGCATCGCCTGTGCTGCTTGACGCACGTCCTGGAAACAGCATTTCTTATCTTAAAGCTCTGCACCGACCCCTCAAATGAAACAACCCTTGTCGCAGTTATGGACCCATGAACAGTAAGTACAACAGGCGAACTGTTTTAGGCAATAAGCTGATTAGTTGCGTTTGAATCGAGCTCACTGATTGTTGTAACCATAGTTCGCTGCAGCCAATCGCCATGCCCGGTTCAAAAGTCAGAAAGGCGCAAGCCTGAAATTCAAAAGTCCCCCCTTACCGCATATTCACAGAACGCCACCGGTGATCCGTTCTTGTTGTGGATGCGCAGCCGCGAGAAGCCGGGAAACGAGCGGAACACCTCCCTGAGCTCGTCCTCGTTCACCATGGGGCCGAGGTTGGCGATGAACAGCGTGCTGCACGGCGGCGTCGCCACGGCCACCAGGCCGCACGCTGAGCCGGGCGTCTGCCCCGCCACGCTCACCGCAGTCTGCAGACACGGTTCGCAATTCAAATTGCCGTATCGAAAAAATCGATGAGCTATTCAGCAGAAAAACACGACATCGCACTGCCTACAGCCTTGCAAGGACGGCCAGAAAACCTGGTGCGCTGTTTTGCAGCAGCCAATTATGCAGCTCCGTCGAATGCCAGATCTGCTGCGGCCAGACAACTAATGCGTCACTCGGTGTCAGTGGCCCACTAAAAGGCGTCACCGTTGGTGCCCACCTGCTGTTGCGTGTGCACGGCCGCTGAGAGCGCTGCGGCTGCGGCGGCTTGTGCGGCCAGTTGCTGCTGGTGTTGCTGTTGTGCGTGTGCCTGTTGCTGGTGGTGGTGGTGTTGTTGTTGAGCTTGCTGCACAACGTAGAAAACGCTCGGTCGGTGAGCAAATTGCAGCAACAAAAGGATGCAACAATTGAAGTGACTGAATCATTCGAATCAATCACAAAATTTGAAGCACAAAATTGGCCGGCGTCTGCCTGTATTTTCACTCCGTTCTCACAACAACAACAACAATATACAATCAATTGAAGCTGACCGGAATAAAAAAAGTATAGCTTCTTTGTGCACGTACCTGTTGCTGGAGTTGCTGTGCGAGTTGCTGCTGTTGTTGGTGTTGTGCGATGGCGATGGCGGCGTGCTGCGCCACTGCGATGCTCTGCGGTGCCGGTGACGCGCCGGTCGCGTTCGCATGCGGCAGCACACCCGCTGCGCTCGGCAGGCCAGCCGCTGTTAGCCAGCCTGCGAACGAGACACATGTGTATGTTCAGTAAACTGCCAATGGGCGTCATTGACAGACAAGCAGACAACGGTGCAACCGAGTTGGTTGGAGATCGTGAAACACTGCGTTGTTGTGTTGAGCTGAGATTAGTAATAATGAATGTCCTATGCGTTGATCAAAGGCGCACCCAATCACGCTCGCTCATGAGACAGCGTGTGACAGCTACACACGGTGCAGAGCCCGCAAGTCGGTGCTCATCAAAAAATCACGGCGCAAGAAGAAATCTTGAACACTGGTTTGCGAGTCAAAGCAACAAAGCAACACCCATGCCAGAGCTGTTCGACGGTCTAGTCTGCCAGGTCTGGCATGGCAAGTAATCCAAGTGCAAGATTACTGTGCAACCATGGACGAGCAGTGCAGCAGCAGCGAACCTGCAGTGCCAGCAGCAGGCGTTGACGCAGTGACCACAGGGTGACCGGCCATCGAGGTGACGGCCGCCGATGCTGGATGGTGATGCGCGGCCATCAGTGATACCATCGGGAATGCTGTCTGCAATGGGCAACACAACGCAAACGTTGGTGAAGCAAGTTTTTAGTTGTGTTTACTGAATCACGTTTAATGAAGCAAATTCACTGAATCACGTGTTCGCACATCGCACTATAACTATAAGCGTCGCCAATCTGGGTAGCGTCTTAAATTTATAAATTCAGCGACTCCCAGCCTGTTTCAATCGATCCTCAAATTTACTCGATCATTCAACAATCCACAAAGCAACCACATCCGCCAATCATTGAAGCAACAGGTCAATCAATGTCACAATCAACCAAACCAGCCGATCCACCAATCAATCAACCGATCAACGGTGATCACCAATCAACCGAATCAAGCGGAGCACTCACAGCAGTTGGCAGTCCCTGCAGGAGCGCCGTGTTGAGCAGATGCGCCGGTATGCCGTTCGTGGCAGGCGTTGTGCCGGCAGCAGCGAGTTCGTGTCCGTGTTGCTGTTGTGGATGCTGATGTGGATGGTGAGCGTGCAACAGATCAGTGGCATTGCCGCCGGCCACTGCCGCCTGCAGCATCAGCGCCTCCTCTGCAAAATCAAAACGCTCTCACGTACGTCATGAACGGCATCAATCAGCTCTGCAATCGGTTGAAATCGTTTTTTCTTCATATCAGAAGTTTTTGCCATGGCCTCGAATACCCCAGTTAGTGCAACGTAACAGCCCCTCCCTGTTTCAGTGTGCAAACTGAATTTTTGCAAATTTGCTTTTGACAGGAAATGTTTGCTGGTCTCAAACTAAAAAAGAACTGCACCTACCGCTCACCGATTGAGGAAGTGCGTTTCTTCAGCTGCTAATTCAGTGAAATGATGCGAAAATTTTGAAACGTGAAATTGAAAACGAAATAAAATCCAAGCATTTAATCGGACTTGGTGGTCTTGCAGTGTCCATGTGTTGTGTGTGTGTGTCTTAAAAACTGTAGGGTGACGAGACTTTAGGGTGTAGTGATGTGATTGCCAAGATTCCATTGGCCCTTGCCTCGTGTGAGTGTTGGCTTCAAAAAAGTGAAAGTTTTGCTCGCATACTCATAAAGTGACGGAAGATAAAAATGAAAAAATCATTGTGGACACTTGTGCTGTGTGATTTCTTGCAAAAAAAAATTCAAATTGCATTGCAAATTATTTCTCGATTAATATTGCAAAACGTGAAATCAGTTTTTGAAAAACGAAAAAACACTGAGCCAGAAAAAATGCGACAAAACAGCTGGAGAACAACAGCCGCACTGAGATAATAGCACTTTGCGGGTCGTTGATTGGTTGCTGTGAAAATCACACAACCAATGACCGTCTAGAGAGGCTACACTAAAATCCGTGCGTCGACTGCCGCGAAAAAAAGCTCGCATGTGGAGAAACAGAACAACTCACGACTCGAGAATGGGTGCAGAAACGTGGGCAAGCCGGTGGCGGCGGCGGCGCCGGTCGGGGGCGACTGTTGCTTCGGTTTGGACACTTTGGTGTTGCTCTTTGCAAACTCCAAGCGGATCGTTTGCGGGAGATCCGGGTCAAAACGAACACCCTGCAAACAGGCAATACAGGGTGGTGTGTGGGCCGTGGCAGCGGTGACACACTGCTGTGAACATACAACACGCGCTCTGCTATGAAAAACATACAGCAACAACGTGTGTCTTGTTGGTGGGTGGTGAATGGTGTTTGGTTGGAAACGACAGATACATCGAATAAATTGGTTAGTGATTTCAGGTTGACTGGATTTGTTGCACTGGACTGGACTGCTACTCTATTAAAGTTGAAAATCGATTGACAAGCAGTGATATCACACTGCGCTAAATTTAGAAACGCTTAAAAAGTGGTTTGATGCAAAAAAATGCGTTCAGGTAAAATTGGGAGTTTTGGTGATTGAAATCAAAATAACACTGATGTGTTCAGGAGGTTCAAAGTGAGTTCATAGAGGATCGCTTCCTGCGCGTGAACAGATCTCATAAAAGAGCTCTCTTCTAAACAAATACTTGAAAAAACGAATAATTTATTGAGAAAAAATACAAAAAAGCTGATATATGCACACACGCACACACGACACGAATAGCGGGAGAAGAAAAAAGCTGCATGTAAACTACTTCGGTGTTGATTTGTTGAAAAACAAAACCAGTAAGAAGTGGCCGATTTTCAGCGGCAATGGTGTGTGGGTGGTTTGGAACTTCAATCGAAAAACACAGGCGTGATGCAAAGATTCGAACATGCTTTGAAACCATGGGGGATGACACTGTTGCCGAAGATCATGAAATGAACAAGCAGTGGTTGGTGACCCGTGCTGTCTCTGCGCAAAATGCGTGTGTAACCGACTTATTCAAACGTGACCGGTCGAAATGACGTCATATATGCTTCAAAACCGCACCGTATCGGACAAGCATCAGGCTCACATTCTTGTTTGATTCCTTCACGTGGAAGGGTCAACAAACGTTTCGATTTTGTGAATGACAAACGAAAAGTCTATGACACCATTTCGCTCGAACATGTTTTAATAAATACACTATAAAGTCTCTGTTACAAAACCTGCGAGACTGAAATGCCGTTCTCGTTTACGAATTCACTCACACACACACACACACGCACAGCATGCTGCAATGACGTCACATCAGACTCGCAGGTTTCAATGAACAAACATTTGTACAAGACGCGGAGCTACATGTGAGTTGTCGTATCAATGAAACACCATTCGAAACTTGTGCCAGCATTCTCTCTCTTCCAACCTGCAGTGATTTTCGTGCCTCCTCCGCTTGGCTGCGACCCGCGAACGTAACGAAACCGACCGGCTGAAACGGTAAAAAAGGAAATTGCAATTACATACTCGGAAATCGGAATTCAAAAGGTTGTTATCGTATGAAATTGAAACCTGTTTGATTTTGATACTCATGTAGGTGCATATTAACCACAAGTATTGCTTTTCTCAATGCCCTCAGTTCTCTGTTCTTCCAGTTTTATCCCAGACGAAACAATATGTGTGTGTGCACTTGCCCCGTTCTTTCCAATTCCGATAGTCCAGTTTTATTATTCTGATGCAAAAACGGACTTCACGATTCGCTAAACATCGCGAACATAAACCCGATGAGACACGTGACATATTGTCAACATAGTCATAGCTTTTCCATTTCAGCTAATAAACATGCATTTCATTTTGAATAGAGACGCAGGCGATTGCGATGAAAACGGAAAAACAATGAATTTTTCATTTGTCCAGCTCAATCCACCAAGGCTTCTCGTCTATCGTGTGTCCAACAAAAAGCTGCCAGGTTAATCAAAAACATGCAATTGGAAAATAAAACTGCCCGTTTTTATCCGGTGTTTCGTAAATGATGACCAGAGAAAAATTTCACGTTTTTTTGACATACATGAGTTTGTTTCGCGAATCCACAACGGGAGTGGCCAGTTACAGCGCACAAAAACACCATAGTTTGAACTTTTTCAGTTCGTATCGTTACAATCGGTGTATTTTGTCAGGCAATGAATGATTGATAACAAGCAGGGTACAAAAGGGTGTGAACAACTCAAATCAACTCAAAGACAATCCACCACACACTGCGCCCCCCTGACACACGCATTTTCGTTACAGTAGAACGAGACACAGGCTGTCGCTAATCGAAGCACACAGAACTCATCCGAGTACGAAATTAGGAACTGGAGAACAAGCGAATATCATCGTGTTAGCCGGTGCCATGGTGGTGTCATTTTTGCGAATCACCTTCTGCGCACGGCATGGGGCAGCTAGCACCAACTACAGAGACCAATCAATATTCGCAATTAACTTTTGTCGTCCATTTACGGCAACAGAAAAATTACTGATTGAATAACTTGTTTATTACTGTGCTACCGCCTGTGTGTAGCCACTTTTATGGTCATCCCCTTCACCCAAATTAGTGACACGACACTCATAGAGCGCTATTTTCGGGTTAGTTGGTGCTTCACGAGTCACTCGGGCAATAAAATGGATATAAGTGAATTCGAAAATGTTATTTCAGGCACACAAAGTCCCCAGTTTTATTCCTCACTCGTGCTCTCCTCCCCTGCAGCGTATTTGAACTCATACACCAAGCACCATCAGAACAAATGGATGCAACAAAAAAACGCAAAAAAGATCATTGAACTCATTTTCATTCAACACCTCAACTCAACACACCATTCAGTGAACTGGCAGTGTGAAAATTGTGTAAAAACGATGAGAAACTGAAAAAAAATTTAGTGCGCTGATCGAAAAAACTCAAACACGATACAGAGGTTACCTAACTTTTTTCAAAAAAACCTTTCGACGGATGCTTCAAATTTCAACTAACCTCTATCGGGATTTTAGAGAATTTAAAAAATGACCCACTTTTAACAACTTCTTTGCAATTATCCACCCCTAAACCGTATTTCATCCGATAACCCAAAAAGACTGCACAGCTTTTCAAAATTTTTAAAATAAATGAGCGGGTACGAGGAGGGCGAAGGCAAAAGTGATGTGGTATTTTTTGTTAAAAACCCCTTAATTTCACAACAACGACAACCCAACTGAAAACCAAAAATATATCAGTATCAGATCAGTATTTTCATTCAAAAGATAATATCACATATCCCTCAGCAAAGTCTATCTTAAATTACGACCCCACCACAAATACAAAAGCAAAATCACAATTTATTATGCATTCTTGGTTATCCACCTGAGTTTAAATGCGTGTACAAATAAATCACACACGATCGGTGTGCTGTGTGCAGTTTCAAAACCTGCGTTTTTTAAACTCAAGTGTAGCCGCATGACGCGCGGGTTTCCTGAGGTCAATGCCACGACTCCCGCAGCCGAAAATAAAAATCTCCCCGCAATTTTTGCAATATGCACACAAAAGCAGATTGAAAAAAGCATCACTCTGGTGTCAACCAAGTTTTTTTTCATTGAATATTGTCCAAGGGTTTTTGTTTCTATTTCAGTTGTCACGAAATTTAATTTGTATGAGGTGAGTTTTTGTGTCCCTGTATGAACTTAACAAATAGCAAATTTACTGGTAATTGTGTGAACGACCGAGTGTTTTCTAGTTTTTACAAAATGCTAGAAAATGCAAGTTTCATGCTCATTCAATATCTGAATAACATAATTCTAAAAAGCATGTCAGCAAAATGGCTAGCAATAAAAAGAATAATATTAGGTTTGTTGTTGTTCACTCACCGATGCGGTCTTGCCATTTTTACTGGTCACTTTCAGAAGCGAATTTTCATAACCCTGCAGAATGTAGAAGAAGTTCACAAATGTGAGATAAAAAAGTTCATAAAACGTTGAAAACTGCATTTTGAAAAAAGACACAAACTAAAAACAGCACGACTAACCGCATAAGATCGAAATAATAGATAGAGCTCGCGGGGCTTTGCGTCCAGCGGCAGACCGCTGACGAACAACGTTCGAACCTGAAAGTACACAAAATTTGAAGTGCAAAAACATCGCGAACGTCACTTGCTGCTGGTCGCTGATAGCAGCAGTGCCTTCCCTTCCCATCCATCACCCACAACTTTCTCAGTGTCCCAGTGAATCTGTTGTTGTCTTTCGTTCGAGTCACCCAACATAACCTGTCGCACATTCACTCCCTTGACGTCCCGATGGAAAAAAGGTACGAACGACTTGGCATCCTCAATTAACGCACATCGGCACACACACACTCACTCAGTCGTCTTGCCACTAATCAGATCACTGCCCATACGGACGGATACCTCGCACGTATCAGCAGTCTCATTATAAATAAATCTCATGCAATCCCAGTGAACATACACTTGATCATACATGCTCATTATCTTCTCTCTCACTATTATCAATCTATCTCGCCTCGATCCTGAACAGCAACAACAAGCTCACGCTGTTTCAATCGGCCACTGCCTTTGTGCCCTTTCGGTCAGGCTCCTTTCGTCCTGAGACGAGACGAAGTGAGGTAAGCGCAAGAAAGTGTACACTTCGGAAACCTCATTCTTGCCGAGACGATATCATGAAAAACAGTCGCGACCTACACATAAGATATACATGCCTTTAAATTAAAGATATCACGACCACGACTAAATAGAAATCAATCGTTCTCCATGTCTGCCGAAGCGAAAATCACACGCACACAAGGACAATATTGAAAAATAATATGCTAACAGCATTTCAGTGTCTCACGCTTATTAACGCTTGGTCTCACGCTTTTGTTCACCCTGTACTGGGCCTCTGAAACGAAAATAAAACGTAGAATAACAAAGGCACAAACCGCGCACGCCCACCTGAGCTGAGTCAATGCTTGTTTCTCGCTCAGAACTGGTAAAATTGGTTTTTGAAAACCGTTGAACAAAAAGCAAAACGTTATTAACAAAAGCTTGTCAATGAATACACTGCAATTATTATAGGATTCATCATTTCACCTGCTCTGGCATCATTGGGGAAGACGACAAATATTCAAAAGGTGTTTTGGCACTGCAAAATAAAACACCATCAAAACAAAAATCGTGTCACCTCACAATTGTGTGTGATGCTCAGCATCATGCTCAGCTCAATCGATCATAGTTCACACTCCTATTCTTCAAGGTTGGTTCAATCTAAATAAAACATGTAGATCCGCGAATTTTCCTGGCTGGATGGTAAAAATCCTCGACATGGACATAGAAAGGTACCACGACGCGACGAGTAAATGTTGTTAAAAGCTGAGCACCACCCCATCATCACCGAACGATTCAGCCAACGCCACGGTCCATTGTGCCGTAACACCATAATTATCAAATTCATCAGTTATGCATTGCCAAAGCCCGACCATCGTATGGGCAACGACAGAAAACTGCTGACAAAACAAACGTGCCCGAATGAACAGCGCTTTGTTGCAGTGGGCGAAATGAGCCGGAGAAAGGAATATTACACCGTCTACGTCTTCCTCTTTGGCTGGTCGGTGTTTTGCTCAAGGTGCAGTGCAAGTGCCCGCTGTACCGCCTTGAACGACTCTTTTGTGATTACAAAGCGCTATTCAGATTTTCAGAGATACGACCAGACACTGCAAACGAGCAGACAATGTGCAGTGGTTCAATGATAAAGAACCGGAGATCGTTTTTTAGATGAGCGTGAAGCTCTTAATTTGCGGTTTGAAAAGCTGACTGGGATGTTCTCTTGATAATGTGCGCTTTGTTTGACAGTTAAAAACCGCCAAGAATGGAACCAAGTCCCGTGTCAGATTATCACAAGGATACAGCGGATACAGTTCACTTGCATGTGGTTCAAATTTAGTTGTTCAAGAATCAGTCTATCCAGAGTCATTAGTGATGCAAACTCAAAATCGTCATTGGGTGTCGTAGATTAAGCAAAATCTTTTCACGTGAAATTCAAACTCAGAAGATTCAAACGTCAACGCCCTAATTCGATAACTTCGCCCCCTCGTGTCTCGCAAGCAAAACGACGATGACGCAGCGCAGGTTGAGCACACACACACGACAACAACAAGAAGCTTTACACTTGCTAGTGCTAACAACAAGCTGCAAGCCTAACACACGGCGCATGTTCTCGCTGAATGCTCTAGAAACGATCAATCACTGCTGCAATTAACTTCGTCGTCTCGTTCGTGAGTGCCGTTGCCTCGCTTGCATGCATGTATGAATGATGTCAAGCTGAGCATTATAATGCACCTACATGCCGTGTATGTGTGTGCTGGTGGTAACTGTCACTGTCGACCGTGGGGTTCCGGTTGTTAGAGCAGCGAGCGACTGTGCTCGACCGAGACGCCCGCCTTGCCCCTAATAGCTTGCTCGCCTGCGCCTCGCGTGCACTTTTCTGAATACCTTGATGTTGTACGACAGAGAAACTTGTTCTCACATCATTTGCTGTGATGAAGAACATTCCAAAGCATTTTGGTTACTTTGTGGCTCTCACTCCTACTCAGTGCATGTGCATCTAACACAGAGCTGTTCATATGTGATGGGAGGCTGGACTTTACTGTCGTCGTCGTCAACGTCTCGATTAAATTATACGTCAATGCGGTGCGCCACCAACCAGGCAACATGTTTCACAGGTTCTCATTTATTGGCGCCTGGCGGACGTGGTTTAGTCGAACTGCCAAAAAGTCTTTTCATCAATAGTGCAAAAAGGGCATTCTGAAGCCAACCAGTTCTTCGGCCCAGGCACGATCTTATCAACCAACATATCTTCAGTGTTTGGCATACAGGTGTATACAGGTGCATTTTCACGACACAACGACATACTGAGAAGTGCGTGTGATTGTGCCCAATGACGCAGTGCGTTGTTGCTAACTGCCACTGTTCCCTCATTTTAAGTGAAAAAACGGCGCAAATCGACACACAAAAAGACTGAAAACAGCAGAAACGCCGCTCTCACACGCGAAAAAAGAAAATATCACCACGGCCGCGTCGAATAAAACACATGTGTGATAGACGCAGAGAGAAATTCATGCATGTTTAACGCACATACACATGTAACGTACGAGACATTGTACAGGGTGGGCCAAAAAAAAGGTTCCATTTTCAAACTGCTGTCACTGGCTGGTGTTTTAATATTATGAACTGAAATTTTCAGCACTGATAAAACATGTGATGCCATTTTACTGACAAAATTTTTTTCCCGATATATAATTCCTGGCGCTCACTGTGGCAGATTTTCTAAAAAAGCTCGAAAAATCAACAAATTGACTGAAATGAGTGCAAGAAAAAATTAGTATCAAGATGCGTGATCCAATTCTGAAACTGTTGCGAAGGTGACAAATGGGTCTTTTTGGATACCCGGGGTATTGATAGTTCAAATCATGCGGTCAGAGTGGAAAGGTCTCACACTTGAATTGCATTTGAGCAGCTCGAGCGAATCTCTGATGTTTCACAACGGACTCGAGTCAGCAGCCATGCGACTGCGACAGAAAGAATTGTTCAGTTGACTTTTTTGTTTTCTGTGTTACTCTGTCTGTTAATTTGTTTCTTTTGAAAAGTTTTTCTGCGGTTTGAATAAAAACAGTGTTTCAGTTTCAGTTTTCTGCAGTTTCGTCATGGTTAAGTGGACAGCAGAACAACGGGTCTGGTGTGCTATCTGGTGGGAGCAATCTGAAAGTTTTTCTGCAGTGACTCGCCAGTTTCGCGTAAAATTCAATCCAGCCGCTGCGGACGAGAACCTTGATGATGATTTGGATGTCTATGAGCAATGATTCGTTGTGAAATTCTTGGTTAAAAATTCGTTTTTTTTGAAAATTTGGGAATTTTTAAACATTGTGCTGTAAAACTGAATCTACTTGACCAAATTAGATAAAAATTTTGTCAGAAAAATGGCATCACATGTTTTATCAATGCTGAAAATTTCAGCTCATAATATTGAAACACCAGCCAGTGACAGCGGTTTGAAAATGGAACCTTTTTTTTGGCCCACCCTGTACATGTATGACGCATATGTCCACCACAATACATAAAGTATGGACGCATAAGCAAGTATACAAGCAAGTACATGTTCAAATAGACATATATCGAAGTCGTCTAGCGTGTAGAGTGCTCGTTATCGGATTGATTTGTGAACGAAACTCAACACACACACACATACATACATACATACATACACAGCCATGGTTAAGGACCGACCACACACTGGAACCCATGTAGCAGCACAGCACCGTCACATCAACATCAAAGATGACGGCAAAACATACGGCAGAGTCATGCGATGCGACACTGTGACGAACCATGTGGCATCCGGCGTTGCACCACGCGACTAAATGCGCTATCTCAATCAATCGGACAAACTTTGCTGCTTGTTTGACTGGGTTATCGCAATTCTTTTTCTGCGAGATTCAATGAGTTAAGAAAATCATCTGTTGAGCTTTTCAAAAATACGCCCAACTGTTTGACAGTATTTTACAGCAGATGTAAAAAATGACTGTCCTGTTTCTCCCTCAGTTATGGCTCCGCTGATTTCTGTTTCTTCCGTCCACAACGCACATGAATGTCGTCGTGGTAATAATTTCAGTCTGTCTGCACTTTGCTCGCTACTCTATTTCTATCAAGCATATCAAGTTGAAGCCAGCTACTCCTTACTCAGAGTCAGTTTACTCGACGATACGCCATGGTCGGCTGGATGAGTCGTTTTCCAGGCAGGCGATAGCTTTATGATGCTTGGTTGCTGGGCAGTGGCGTAGCGCAAAGCAAATTGAGATGAAGCACTTCAAAGAAGGAAAATTATTTTCATCCACACGCAACAAACAACCATTTTATCATTGCAGCTAGCTAGCTATAGCCGTGAAAATAACTAAACTAACACATCGGCAAGAAACCATCTGCTGACGTTGCATCATGCATGTATCTATGGCAAATTACACACATTTCCCTGCTAGTTACAAATTTTGAAAGAACCACTTCATTGTGTCGTCATTACATGTACTCAATCTTTTGTGTTGAAACTCGTGAAATAGCTCCGAAAAGCGCAAACTGCTACAATTTTAAATCACCATACCGGTCGTTAATCATGTCAACGTCAACAGTAAACTGTCGGCATTGCACAGTGTGGCCGCTTTTCACACAGTTTGAAACTGCTCTTCCACTTAACAAATTTGAAACGCAACACACAAGCAGCTAAGCTGCTAAAAATCGGCTTTGTATACCGTAGTGAGCAGGCCTCTGATCTCTGATGTAGCAACATGTGATTATGTATGAAGTTCACTCACTCCGTATTAGCACGGATGGAAAACGCAACAAAGCGGCTTTCAGCCACAACATCAATAGAAATTCTGCCCAATAAAAACTCTCATTTGTTTCCATAACCTTGAAAAAAAAACCGATGGTTTTCTAATGACTTGTTTTGATGATCCGTTCATCAATACATGGCCGCTTCTGAAATACGTGCGTGATTTTAGGGATTGGAACATGTGAAAAAACGAAATTGACGGCAACAGCTAGGATGATGGCGCTTTTGTGCGACAGTTTCACGAACACTTTGGGCAATGTTGAAACTATAAACTAAAATCTCAACAAAATAATCAAATCGCGAGTCGGCTCAAATCAGCCGAAAAACATACATACGCCCGCTTCGTTTTTACGAGAGATGCTTTTTTAACCTTGAGTTGCGCGCATTAGTAAACACCTTCATTACACTTCAGCACTGTTTCATACCGAATTTTCTCGACAAATCAATTAGCAAAATCTATCCGCCAAAAAATCAAAATCCATCTTTCGCCACAGACGGGACTGATTACAACACCGATGGGTCACACAAACTCTCAACAAAAAGACTCACTCCTGCAAACAAGTTGTAGTTGCATCGTTTTTAAACGTGCTGTGGTTACCATAGACCATTCATTTCATACTGCGACACAATTTTTAGCGCATTCTACAAAACCCCGTTAACATTACCGCCACCTCCTCCCAACCATGACACATGACAAACATTAAACAAACAAGACACTTCAACACTTTTTCAAAATACCATGTGCAAACAGCCAGAGCGGCTTACAACAGCGCTCAAAAGCTCGGAAGTTTCAACAAAACATGCATAGAAAGAACACTCTAAAACAAGCTCACAATATTCTACTCTGCTCCATGTCTGGTTATCAGATGTTTAGTATGAAAAAGGTACTTTTTTCAATTCAAGGGCATTTTGGTTTGGTTCTAACCACGCAAAATCATAGAGTTCCCTCAAACGCGTCTTCGCATACCATCAAATGAGTTCAAGTGAAAACCGCCTTCGACAGCACGACACAGAGACAACAAAACGATCGCACAACCGAGCAAAACCATAATTCAATGTTCGTAGACCGTTAAACAAACATACATTATAACATCATATTTATTACCACATTTTCACACAAAACGCACAAAAGTGTCCGACCGCTGTAAAGTACAACGCAAATACTGTGTGTGAACTTTTTGCTGTCGACTTTCGCCATTATTCATCTGCTATCTTACAGTTTCATTATTGTTGCCAAACGGAAAAATGGTGTGAAGTACGCATAGCACGAGAGTGAAAGTGTGAAAATGTTTTAGAGTGTTTTGTTTGCAGAGTCTCATATAGTCTATTTCATTATGTTTTGTTTAAGACTACCGTTTTCAGCCTGAATATAGTACATAAAACGAAAAGCTGACGAAAAAATCGCGATGATGTTAGCAATTGGTGACAATGGAAAATGGACGATTCACAAACATGTTTGCAGCCCTGATCGGTTGCAGCCCAAACTTATTCAACTATTATCTATTACATGTAATGATACTGTTGGCGAATCAGGTTTTCCACTTCACTGCAACGCTGTGGTCGACTTAGCGTAAACCTTGAGAAAATGCGAGAATTTGAGCTTTTTTGTTTCAATCGCAGCAGTTTAACAGTATTCAGTTGAGAAGACGCACTTCGGATGCTGTGTTGTTCAATAAACTTAGTAGGGATTGCTGACAAACCAGGCTACTGTAACGTACAATGCAATTCATTAACTTGATTTTTTATTCAGTTGACTGTCAAGCAAAACTAGGCTTCGCATCACCCCACCCTCAATTAACATTTGAATTCCATTTGCTTAACGCGTTTCCCATTGCAGAAAAAGAGCTTGACCACACAGACGCAATCAAAAACGCACAAATCGAAATACACTTCAAAAAACTGAAATAAACAGCACTGTGCGCAAAAAATGCGCGTATCGCATTTTACAGCCAAAATACGCACAGATTGTGTATACGCTCACCATTTTCACCAAATGCGGACAAAAAATTGTGGTGACTATTTGATTTTCTTTTCATTGCACATTCACACAAACAACACAAACCAGTCAGTCGTATGTTGCATGACCAAAAGAGCGCCGACAATTTGCATTTCACACATTCGCTAGCGGTTGGCGGCGATTGCCAAATAGCAGTAGTGGCGAATGATTCCAAAAATAAATAAATCCCGCACGGTACACACAATCCGTGGTGGTGTGACGGCGTCCGCATGCCGTAAGATGACACACTCGAAGATTTGTCGCAAAACTAAACACACTGAATATACATGTACTTGCTGCTGGTGCATTGTAAAATCGCGCCACAGAACATGCAGACGGGCAGTAGCCGATCACCAGCGAATGACATAACCTGGCCTGGGCGCTGGGCCTCGCCATGTTATGCAAAAAGGATCGATCTGAGAAACGATGGCACGAATTGCAAAAGCAAACCACCCAAATGGGATCGTGACCTTGGAAGACGCTCGGACGCGCACAGGCACCCACGCGCTACACACGTTGGCGAAAAAGCGAGAATTTCCATATTGATTTCTTGTGCTGTGCGCGGCTGTGTGTTGCGCTCAACCCGAACGGAAAACCCGACCTAGTACAAGTTCGCAGACAGGCTACAATCAAACAAACATAAACGCCTTGTCACATCACTACAATGAAATCAGCCAATGATTCCAATACGACCAACGAACAGCCAACCTCATGCTGCAAAAAAAACTCCGGGTGTTTTGCTCATAGAGTTTAGAGATGACACGGAAACTGGCTGAACTTGGACTTGATTGTACAAAGAAGTGAAAAGAAGTTTTTTAAAAAAACCATTTCTCCATCACACTGCATCAACATTGCCACAGCTTTCTCGCACATGCACCAGTCGACCAGTCAATTTCATGACGTGGTGCAATGCAAAAATTGTTTTTTGCAGAGTTGTAATGAGTCGTGCACGGCGTAAAACGGGAATGAATGGATATTTCAATTTCACCACAGCCACCGTTTTGTGGCCGTAAAAATACTTTACATTTTCTGAGCAGAAACGTGACTTGACGACACATGCTGACCGTGAAAGAAAGCAATTCGAATAACGCCGCAAAAATGATACACAAACGTAAATACTGAAACAAATCAATCACGCAAGCAACACATCAATTTGCTACTAACTTCACAAGAAAAATCTGAATGCTACTGCCTTTAACCCAGCCAACTCAAATGTTCCATTTTCGACCAACCAGTGGTGAAATTTAAGCTAGGGTTAGCCGGTAGCCCGGTTCCAAAGAACAGGCCACGTCCACGAACCACAAAACACTTCGCCGCCGGCTTCTGCATTCATCAAAATACACGCGGCCATAATTGACGGTGACAAACAACAAATCCCAGTAGCCCACAGAACAGTCTGGCAGAGGCCCGGAAGGCTTCCGCGTGCACGCACGCATTTATAAAACAAAACAGAGAAGCCAAACAAAACCGAGAAAGCGGAACCCGCCGATCGCACCTCGTCGTCGCCGGGCACCGTGTGCACCGAGTCCATCGACTGGCTGGCCGTCAGCTTCCCGGCGGCCGGTGGCATCACAACGTGGCCGTTCGTCGTTGCGCTCGCTGTTTCGCCGTTCGTTTTCAGCATCATGACCATAATATTGGTCGACGGAGAAATCGGTGATTTGCGAAAGTACTGCGAAAGTTCTCTCAATTACGCAACTTTTCACAAAACAGAATTTCGCTCAATTTCGATGAGCACTTTTCCGTCGACGACGATGAGTGTCGAAATTATTTGCAAACGAGAAACCAAGCGAGAATTTTGCCGAGAGTAGATTGACGGAATGGTTGAATAAGGTGCACTTTTATATCAGAGGTTCACTGAATCAGAAAAAAAACTGTCTCGTTTGGTGGATTAAATCGGGTGGTCGGGTTACTCACAACAAGCAGCCACCTTCGCTTCGTTCCAGTTTCAAACCGGTGCTGATCAATGAATTATGGATGGTGCAGGTGCTACTAGTAGAATAGGATTAGACGTGATCTGTGGTGGTGGTAGGTGACGTGAGTGAGGTGGCGTCCAACCGGTAAGTACGACGACGACGTGTGCGCGTGTCTGCAAAAAAAATCAAACAGATGATTAGAAGCCATCAACCCTCTCTGTGGACTAGAATCGGATATTGGCTTTGATCTTGCCTTGCTTTGGATCGTCAGGATTTGGACACAATCTTAAAAGTGATTTTTTTTATTTTTGATCAGAGCAGAGGTTGCGTTGCTTGCAATGAGTCGTTGTAGGTTCCTAATCCTAAGACCTAATCCTAATCCTATTCCTAAGCCAAGCCTTTTTGATAAGATGAAAATGCTCAATTTAGTTTTTGCCTTTTTTTCTTTCCTGTGTTATAGAGGAGGAGGAGCACCGGAACTGCAGATGCAGCTGTTTTAATAATGATGCATCACGGATCATCAGTCGGTCGACCGACGTCATCGTGCAATCGATTTTTGAACTTGAACGAACTTGAACTTTCAAAAATGCTTCAAAAATGAAAAATTCAGTCTTATTTTAAAAAAGGAACGGGATTCAGGCTTAGGATTTGGGTTTGGTTGGAGCACGATTTTTCGTTTTTGCAGTCATTTTTGCAGTTGTGGCTTGCGTTGCGACCATTAGTTTTGTCCATTTTTTGATGAGATCAGAAAACCGGCCGGGTTTTCTCCCACCACCTTTGTCGCCTCCGTGGCTCGGTGGTTAGCACGTTCGCCTTCAACTCAGAAGGTGACGGGTTCGATCCCCCACGGAGGATGACAAACTGCCGCCAGTGTAGCTCTCTACTCTAATAACTACACTCGCTTTCAACTAAAGCTTTCGGATTCGCTGCCCTGCGGGGATATAGCGACCGCAGGCCACCGAAACCGAAATCGGGCTAAGATCACTGGTGCCCCCAGGACAGAGCGGGGCTTAGAGGCTGTCCCCCTCATGTGGCGAGGGTATTGGTTCCACGGGATGGTGAGCCGTCCGTTCCCCAATCCCACCGGAGTTTGGTACCTTCGGGTTTCCGGAATCGGTGGGGGGCGTGCTTCAAATATTAAAAAAAAACTACTCCGGGGAACATCGAAGCAAAGTACAAATGATTTCATCTGATCTTTGACCACAAAGCACAAAAAACTACGCATAAACACACAAAACTTGTCGTAAGCAAAGTAAACTGAACTAACAAGTTGATTGATTCAGCGCACGCTGGGTGAGAAAACTTTCAGCAGCAGCAAGAGTAAAGTTGGTTGAGACGTGAAAGTTGGTGTGTCTGAGAAAGACGCAAGATAGCAGAAAACAACGACGAAAACTGTAATGGCGACATGACCAATACTCAATAAATAACACATTGGCAAAGTGCGTGCATCATGAACTAACCTATCCATAAAACACGCCGCGGACAAGCGAAAATTTCACCAACCGACCGCCGGTATGATGGTGCACAGAGAGAGAGGGCTTGGTTGCCGAGCAACTAACACAACAATAACGACATGAACGCACATGCGCATGCGCGGTAGCCTTAAATGTGCTCATGCATGGAGTGAGTCTCTGCGCGACACACTATGCAGCAAGAACTCATGATTTTTGCACACACAAACACATGGATACATCGGGTATTCACTCATTGGAGAAAGCGTGTTGACACACTCGCGCGGCACACACCATTGCGCAGACTGACTCCGCCCCTAGACGTATTCTGTAATCTGCAGATTATTATGTTGTTGCGTGTTTTATGTTTTATATGGGCCGGGGTGCACACCACTTCTTGTCAGACTAATCGCCAATCGATGAGCGATATTATTGCTGAGCATTTTGAACTTTCTTTTCTCTTCACCGGGTTGCCTGACATTATTTCTGTGTGATTGACTGCATGCCAGAAAACGGAAGTTGCCGTTGTTGTCGCATAAAAAATCAAGACTGACAAAACAAAACAAAAACAAGAAAATGTGCTGTGTTGTATACAAAACTTGAAAAACCCTCCATCGATTCATTTTTTTAAATTTATTTTTGTTTGGATTGAAGCACAACAACAAAACACAAAAATTACGTTTCTGAAAAGAAGTTAACTGCTTGTCAACTCTTGGCTGTTGCCGATTTGTCGTCTCGATTCGAAGCAGCGTAGCGTTATCCATCAACAACAACGTCACGTCAATAACCACTGCGTTTTTTTCGGAAGTGTTCAAGAAACTGCTATGGAACACTGAAAAACGTTTGGAACGAGAAACACGACCTGGTTTTGTATCCACATGCTGCAAAATTTTTGGTTGATGTTTTTCACAAATAAATCCTACGCGGTTGAGCTTGGTGCAAGTGTTGAAAAATTATTTTACACGTACATTCGAACTCTAAATTATAGGGAATCAGCTGATTGGTTGGTGGTCAGCTGATTGCATGGTTTCTGTGCAAACCAAACTCCGCCCCACAGCAATTTCTGCACAGAATGCATGCAGCACGCGACCACCAACCAATCAGCTGATTCCCTACAATTTAGAGTTTGACTGTATGATGTTTTTTTATGTTTTGCTTCGCCACGCCACGAACGACCCGGATCATCAGGTCAAGGGTTTTTGTGAATTTCCAGCACCATTTTCATGCTAAAAATAAACTCAAAGGGTTGGAGACTGCGAAAATCAGATTTTTTATTCAACAGCTCAAAATGCATTTTTTTGTTTGACGACGACGAAGACGTCGTCGCTTAATTTTTGCGTGTGAACTGAAAGACAAAAGCCTGAAATAAGTGCGCTGTGTAGCCTAACCAGCTGAAGTGGGTTTCATTACTAACTGACCGATCGACATGCGTCCGCAATTTAAAAAAAATGCGTTCCGACTTCGCGGACGACGACGACACGACGACGACTTTGCTTTCATCTTTCATTTTCACCGTTTTCAAGTTGTTTTTGGTAAGCTGCTGTGTTCATTTACTTGGTGCACGCAGCAAACCATACACAGCGCGCTCCTTTCACTCCTTCACTCCTTTTGTTTTTCAATTCACACGCAAAAATTCGTCGTCGTCGTCTTCATCAAACAAAAAAAATGTATTTTGAGCTGTTGATTAAAAAAAACTTTGAATTTTGCAGTCTCTAACATTTTAAGTTTATTTTTAGCATGAAAAGGGTGCTGGAAATTCACATTCATTCAAAAGAAACACGTTTCAATAGAATCCAGATCCACGAAAAAAGGGTGCGGAGTGTGAGCAGCCTCCCCTCGGCCGACCAATCAGCTGATTCGACATATTATTGAGTTCGACTGTATACTGTGGTAATATGCGATTTTAATTTGAAGAAATGAATCTGTATGTAGATCTGTACTCTGTAGGATGCAAGAAATTCACACTGATATTTCAAGGAAACATCAAACTCGGACGGCAAAAAAAAAACTTAAAATAGGGATCGTTTTACAACACTGAGAACGTCCAGTGTCCACTGAACAAATTTGTTCAGCTGGCAAAAAAAACTGAACTAAGTCAAGCAGCACATCATTTACTGTTGGTTCAGTGGGGACGTTCTCAGTGGTCAGAAAAAAATACCAACAATGAATGAATGAATGAATTGAATTGTAAGCTACTTTGCTGCACAATGCTTCTCTACTGTGCAATGATTGGTGTCAACTTTAGTATAAAGCGGTGAGCGATGGAGCGATTTAAAATTTGGATTCGGTGTTGCACGTTAACGGAACTATTTTGTTTTGTTGCCTCAGTATCATTACCCGAAAAGAAAACAAAAATGCTCAGCATCGCTGCTGTGTTGTTCGCATGGCTGGTGCACCACGGCTGTGTGATGGCATGTAAGTTACTTTGCTGATTGGTTGTGTATGAAAAACTTTTCTGTTGTGGTGTGGTATGGATAGAGATGTAAAGGTCAAAAAAAAAATTTTTTTTAATTTTTTTTTAAAGTAAAAAAAATGAGCATTTTTTATTTATTTTTTTATTAAAAATTTTTGAAATTTTTTCTTTAATGTGCCCTGAAAATGCCGTTTTTGGCATAATTTTTCGAAAGTTCAACAAAAATTTTCTTTGACTTTACCTTGTCACTTAGTCTTCAACGCTGCAGGTGGTATTCTGGATTGATTTATCGACTGTTTTCAGCCTTGGTGAGTGATGATCGACTCGCGCATTGAAGTACTTGAGCGTCGCAAAGGCTAGTTCAACAAATTCCGATGTCGCTAAAGGCCCATTCATGCAAGCGCGCGCTGAAGCGCGCTGACGCGCGCTGACCAGCTTCATCATGAATGAAGAAATGAAGCTGCGTCAGCCGCTGCGGCTTTTTAGGTTTTTTGTCCATTCACGAACGCGCGCGCTGAAGCGCGCTGAAGCGCGCTGACCAGCTTCATCATGAATGAAGAAATGAAGCTGCGTCAGCCGCTGCGGCTTTTGATGTCCGGACCCCAAATGCCGCAGCGGCTTGTCTGAAAAATGAAACGTATTTGCATAATTTCTGCGCTTTCAATTGTGATAGATGCAGACCAAAAAGGGAATGAATTTAATTGTGGTAAAATTAAATTAATTGAGGAATACAGTAAGTTTTATTGTGCTGCGTTTGTGAAAGAAACCAACAGATAAAAACGATAAAAGCAACTGGGCTCAGACGGGTTTCGAACTTTGGCCTCTGTGCTGACAGGCACAACATGTTACCACTGCACTATAGTAGTTGACAGGTGGGAACCTCTCTAGGTGTTTGTTCATTAAATGTCATTCAGTTTTATCGTTTTGTGCTGTTGTCTGTGTTGTCTCCGTACGTGCTGTTTAGTACACACTATATACCGCTTCGATTCGTTGTTTTCGCCGTTTCAGTGAATGTTTTGATCTTTTGATTTGTGCAACATTCACTAATCATGTGCTGCCGTTGAGGAAACTTTTTTTGCAATGAAGCAAAGCTAGCAAAGCTTGTTCTTGCGGGCTGCACACCGGTTTTAAGGGCTGCGCAAATCAGTACCCCACACCGTCGCACGGGTACAGTTCACATAAATTTCACATAAATTTCTTGCACTACTTTTATGCTTTGTTGAGTATTCGTATTCTCACTGTCACACTTATTTTGAGACTAATTACGCTATACAATACTGTTCAGAATCTGTCAGAAAAGTACTAAATGATTTAACAAAAAAGTCTTGCAACATTTGTGAAAGATTGTCACTGACAGCAACATAATCAGCGATTTTGCACACACAAATTTGATGTCCGGACATCAAATGCCGCAGCGGCTGACGCAGCTTCATTTCATCATTCATGATAGCGCACTTCAGCGCGCGTCAGCGCGCTTCAGCGCGCGCGTTCGTGAATGGGCAAAAAACCTAAAAAGCCGCAGCGGCTGACGCAGCTTCATTTCTTCATTCACGATGAAGCTGGTCAGCGCGCGCGTCCGTGAATGCGCATGTGCTCCAAAACTGAAGCGCGCTGACGCACGCTGAAGCGCGCTGTTTTTTTGCTTCGTGAATGTGTAGCAAAGTGAAGCGCGTCAGCGCGCTTCAGCGCGCTTCAACCTCCATGAATGGCGCTTAAGGTGAGATAGAAGCAGAGAACTCACATTTACGCATCGTTTTTCAGGATCTCGAAAGGTGGAAATTGCACTGTCTGCCACTGCAAGCGTAACTTCGTTGGTTGCTCGTTGCTGTTTCGCCTCGTGTCGTCAGCATGATCACACCGGTTTGTTGTGGAACTTGTTTCCATGTTATTTGAGGTGAATTGAGAGGCAAAACACGAGACGTGATGTCGTCGGTGGGAAAATGGGGTCGCCGAAACCAAGTCTGAAATTTTCACCCTCCTCCCATATGAGTGGGGGTCATATGGTAAGTCGGTGGCTCCTCAGATGGTGATATTCGGACTCCCTGAAAAATTCTGAACAACTTTCATTTTTAAAAAAAAAATTAAAAAAATTTTTTTTTTTAAAGAAAAAAAATAGAAATTTTTTTTTCTTGACATCTCTAGGTATGGAGCTCTGTTTCGTGAAACTGAAAAGTGTCCGGGAGCTGGTCGGGTTTGTTTTGAACAGGCACAGGAGGTCAGTGGTTTTTGCAGGTTCGTCGTCGCAGCACGAGTGTGACAACGGCCGCTGCATCCCCGGTCACTGGCGGTGTGACGGCGACAACGACTGTGGCGACCGCTCGGACGAGCGCGGTTGTGGTGGCGGTGGCGGTGGCCGCTTGTGCAGCTCCACTCAGTTCTGTTGTCGTAACGGTCGACGAATTCCTGCGCGCTGGCGTTGCGACGGCGACAACGACTGCGGCGATCGGTCGGACGAAACCGGGTGCAGCGGGCGTCCGGGCAGCAGCTGTGTGTTTCGTTTTTCTGGTTCTTTTAGTTTTAAGGCGCTTTTTGCGACATATAGTTCAGGTTTTTCTGAGTTGCGCGCGTTGCGCAAAGTTCGCTGATCGACACGTTTTGGGTGTCTTAATTGCTTGGCATGATCGTTTGTGAAACATGACTGCACATGCACTGCGATTCAGTGTTTTCGCCGTTCAGTCTCACCAAATCGGCGCACTCGCGCATTTTTGGTGCCGCAAATTTGAACTGCCGCTTCAAGCACGAAACGAAACTTTCGAGGTCTGTAAGTGCATTGATTCGCAAACAATAATGAGCGATTGCTTTTTTCCACACGACCTGCAGGTTCCGGTGGCCGTTTCCGTTGCGCCAACAGCGGACGGTGCATTCCGGGTCATTGGGTTTGTGACGGCGACAACGACTGCGGTGATTTGTCGGACGAACGCTATGGACGTTGTCCTGGTGGAAGTGGAGGCTGTGAGTCACGTGCTTTTTGCAAAACTGAAAGGACAACGCTAACGCAGTACGATGCTTATGATTAGTATACTGACTTAGTCGATCAGATTTAGCTTTCAACGACTCGTGTAAGTTTCTAAACCTAAGCAAGCCTTTTTGTTAAGGAAAATCTTATACTATTTCCATATCTAAATTTAAAATCTGAATCTTAAAAAAAGTTTTGCTACTCTTTTGTCTTATTAACTTTACTCCACTTCCACCATCATTTCAGCGTGCTCCAGTTCGCAGTTTCGTTGTGCCAATTCTGGTCGCTGCATTCCGCGCAGCTGGATCTGCGACGGCGACAACGACTGTGGTGATTTGTCGGATGAGCGCTATGGACGTTGTTCTTCTGGTGGTAGTGGCTGTTAGTGTATTTGTCAGCGATTTATCGTTTGAGATGCCACGCTTCCAAATTTGAATGCGCTTATTGTTTTTTACTGATCCGACCCGACCTCGGCCTCTCCTAAATCTTTTGTTCCACCATATTTTGTTTTTTCTCCAGCATGCTCGAGTTCGCAGTTTCGTTGCGCTAACACTGGCCGCTGCATTCCACGCAGCTGGGTTTGTGACGGCGACAACGACTGTGGCGACTTGTCGGATGAACGCTATGGACGTTGTTCTGGTGGAAGTGGATGTAAGTGGCTTCTGTTTGTTGTGAATCACATAAATTGAAAGGTTCAGAAAAACTGAAAACAGTCATTGAAAGGTGATTTGAGAAAGCTGAAAAAAACTAAATGAACGATACTATTTTGTGCAGCACCACAGAGCGCGAATTTCAGTTGTTGCACTGCTTGCAGATTTCATTGTTAAAATCCACTATGCATCCCATCATTTTCAGCGTGCTCCAGTTCGCAGTTTCGTTGTGCCAATTCTGGTCGCTGCATTCCGCGCAGCTGGATCTGCGACGGCGACAACGACTGTGGTGATCTCTCCGATGAACGCTATGGACGTTGTCCCGGTGGCGGTGGATGTAAGTGCATGAAGACGTTAGATGAAATTGATCGGGGCTGAAAAGGCGGAATGGCTTCGCAATAGGTAAAGCCTTGGATGGAGTTGACTGGTCATGCCGATTGAGAAGCTGCTGGAGAAGTCGGGTGCAAAAATCGTGATTAGTTGTTGAAAAACGCCCACAAAACATGAGAGACAAATAGTGGCTAAGCGTTTTAAATTTGAATGAAAGCAACTTTTCTGGTGGTGTTTTTTCTGGAATTTTGACTCGATCAACAAAAGTGTCGAGTCGACTGTTGAGATGAACGTGTTCGCCATTTTGTAGTGTGCCCGGCCGGTGCATTCTGCTGCGCGAACGGCCGCCGCATCCCTGCCAGCTGGCATTGCGACCGTGACAACGACTGCGGCGACTGGTCGGACGAGCACGGATGCCCCGGCTTCCCGTACCTGGTCGTGCGCAGCAGTGGCTAGACGCCTGGTCGTGTTTTCTTAGTAGTTCCACAGTGTTCTTGTTAATTTTCATACAATTTTTTGTCACTCCGAATTTTTTGCGCTGTGATCTTTCTGCGACCTGCGTTCTGCGAGGGTTGCATTTCATTTTTGAATTGCCGCATCAAACATGAAACTGATGTCGTTCCCAACGTCTGCAAACGCACTGAGTCGCAGAATCGTTTTGTTTTCTGTTTTATTCTTATTTTTCCTGTTCGGATTTTTGCGCTCTTCACCACCAGCTCAATTTTACAATTCACTGATATATTGCACTTATTATATCAATTGTTTAATGATTCATCAATTGTTTGTTGATTCAAAGCCATGCGCTGTGTCCAATTATACACGAAAAGCCGACAAAAATGTTAAAAACTTTTACTTCACATATTTTTCACACATTTTTACTTCTGGATTGTTTCTCAAGAGTCGATGATCTCATGCACTGAACTTTCTCTGACATTTTGTTTGATGTTGAATAAAATACAAAACTCATAAAAGAAAATTTCTGGGTTAAAAATCTTTATATGAGCATTAAGTCGATGCAAAATCACAGGGCTGGATTATTGGCTTTCACACGAACATTAACGAGTAAATAAATGATATAAACGAATTGAAGTGATACCGAACACAAAATCGCTGGGCAAGCTGCAGACTGCTTTGGCCTCTCAGTAGAGTAGTCGCCACAGAAGATGCTTGGTAGCTATTGAAGATTGAATGCAGAATGCACCACCTGTCGTGTTTTGTGTTCGGCTGTGCGCCAAAGACGCCGACTGGAGCAGCACGCTTGTGCTCAGGCGTCCGTGTGCGCGTGTGCGACCGCGTCCAGCAGCACCTGCAGCTTCTCGTTGTCGCCGAGTGCTTTCTTGCGATAGTCGTAGCGCACCGAGCCGAGCTCGTAGTTCATCGCGTCCCAGTCCGGATCGCGCCACGCGTACGCGAAACACGAGAACTGGTGGCGTTTGCACGATCGCACGATCGCCGGAAATATTGTGCACCAACGTGAGGGCATTTCATTTGGTTTGGTTTACTGTACGTTGTGCTGTTTGTGTGCAGAAAACTGAGAAGAAAATTGCGCATTAGTGCTATCTTGCTAAACGTGTTCCAATATGCGTTTGCACGCACAGATAGCCATAATTCGTTGGGCTTACAGTATGGCCGAATAAATGAGGCAGTCCATCAAGGCGGGATCAGCCGCAGACTAGGAGTTGTCTTTTTCAAAAAAGGCAACGTAATTCCCAATCATGTGTACAAGGGATAAAGAATGAACAGAATAGCGCGGGTAATCCATTAGTTTAAAAAAATGCGTCAAATTTGGCACACAATTCAGTTTCTGAACGTCTTTTTTCTTTAATTCAAAATTCGCGCGCTCCTTGCACCCTGAAAAAAGCTGCCATGTTTAACCGGCCATACCGTACATGTATATTCTTTTGATAATCTTTCCATTCAACGTCATATATAATGCACGGTTCAATTTCCGATGGAACTACAACACCACTCAGAATATTGTTCAACAAAAAACATTCTGTGTTGATCATTCACCTTCAAGTACAGCTCTGCACCAACGACATCTCGGCAGATTCCAAATTCGCCGAGCACCATTTGAACACCCGCTTGGTCGCAAAGTTGCTTCAATTCAGCAAAGTCCTTCTCCACCACGGTCTCGTCGTAGTGCAAATGAACTGCGTTCTCATTGCACGATTCGAACACCGGAACCTTGCCTGATGAACAAACTGCGAACGTACATAGATATGGGCGGTTCCAAACTATTCTAGTACGTCAAACTGGCCCAGTTTCAGTTCAGTTCAAAAAGAATGTGAACGTTTTCATCTCATGCAAACCAGGAAACGCGAATCGCCGTTGATTCTGTGCCGAGTAGACGAGTCGCCGCGGTCGATAGTAGTGGCAAGAGACGAGCAGATTGTTGGTTGACTGCAGCAGCTCCGTTTGTTGCAACAGTGCTCGCACGGCGTGTGCATGCCCCCAGAACGTTGACTCCAACACGATTGCCGTGTTCGCATCGACTGAGCGAATTGCACTGATCATCTTTGCGTATTCCTAAACGGGTTTTGCGTTTTTTTCTGAGTTTTCGTTTAGTTGTCAAATGGCACACAAAACTGCTCAAACTATTCTCAAACAAAACTGAATGTTTTGTTTCGTCGCCTCGTTTACCTGAAACACCAAGGGCTTCACTTGCTGACAACTGAAGTTGTCGTTGTCAATTTCAATTTCGTGCATGTTTTCCTCATTTGGCGTGAACGGCTCGTTGATCAGATCGTATCCGATCACCTCCACCCTGCTGGCACACATTCGTGCAACCATGAGCCATGTGTCCGGTGTTGCCATGCGCGCATTCAACGTCAGCAAAACCTTAATGGCAACCAAGCTTCCCGATTGTGGGTTTTCAACAATTTTTTGTTATTGGTTGTTGTTCGCCAACCTTCATGCCAAGGGATTTGATCACATTGAGTGTTTCGGCAAGCCGCTCCATTGCCTTCTCTGGGTCATACTTCAGATCGGCCAGATCGTAAGCACGACCGAGACGCTTGCCGCAGACGGCGCCGATTCGCACGGCCGTCACACCGACGTTCCTCAGGTCCTAACAAGCAGTGATCGGTTTCAAATCAAGAAAAAAGAAAAAGTCTGAAACCGAAAATGTTTTCTTGGAGCCTTCTTAGTCAAAACAATGTGTCACCTGCAAATCGTCAACGGATGCTTCCGAAAACACGTTGAAGCCGACCATTGCGTCGTGCCACGCGTTCAGTTTTTTGTGTCTAACATGTTCCGAAATTACTGGGTCTTGATCAACTGAAGGGAACTTCGGCCAACCGCAGGTCATGTGATGCACGTAGAATCGATCCCGGGCATCTGCCACTTCCGGTCGAGTGTACAGCGCAAGGCCGGGTGCGTCCGAATCGGCAGTTCGCTCGAGCACATTGCCAGTTCCTGACAAAATGACGACAATAAAAAAATCATTGTGAAAAACGAAACACCATCAAAATGTTTCTGACAATGAACCTTGTGTGCTCAGCTTTCGCAATGTTCGGTTGAACAACGCGTTCAGCACGTAACTCATCCAGTAATCGTCGATCAGCACAAACGACGCATCTGGCATTGCCACTGAGGCGCACTCGCGCAGCATATCCTGGAAAAAATAGTTGGCGTTGATATCTCAGAGTATTTTTTAATAGAAACTGACAAAGATCGCTTAACCCTAGAAAGCAAACAAGCATCAGCGTGCACAAAGTGCAGTTGCGTCTCGTCAGCAGTGTCATCAAAGAATTGCAGTTTGCAATAGTGATGCCAGACGCGTTTTGCAGCCAGCATTGGATCAAGTTCATGTGGTTTGAATTTATGGCCACGAACGCACAGCACGTCCAGTGGGTAGCGTTCCCGACCGGCCAAGAAAAACGATACAAATTGCGGTCCTGTTAAATACAAACGGGTACTTTTGAATTGCCTATTACAATTAGCAGAAGCTTGAATCAAATGATCATGGTGGAAGCTAGCACACCTGGCATAACGTCATCGTCGCAAATCAGTAGTTCATCGGAGTGCATCAACTGCGCCATCGCGATTCGCACGACACAATAGTGATTGTAGGTGCTGTCGATCAGCTGCATACGACGTGTGCCTCGTCTCAGTGGTTCTTGGCAGATGTACCACTCGCAGATCTGTGCTACCGTCTGCGCTCGCGCATGATTATTGTTCCACACAATAATTTCAATTGAGCCATCAAAATCCTGTCGATCCCAGATGCGACTGAGAATCTCATGCAAGTTGTGCGTTCGTTTATATGAGCACACACAAACTGTGACGTCATAGCGTTGTGTGACAGCGTGCAGAGTGGCAGGCACTTGTTGCAGCACGTTGCTTTTCGCAACTGTTTGTACGAATCGATCCACGGTCAAGCACGATTTGTCCATCTCTTGGAGGTACCGAATTGCATTCGCAATGTTTTCGCTGGTTAGGACCGTCGTTGCGTCAAGATTCTTTGGGTCATATAGCAACGGGTATTGGGCGCCAAGATATTCACGTGCACTCGACCAGTTTGGCGCAAGCAGCGGCACGTTTCTGGCAATCGCTTCAACAACAAGCGTGTTAGCGGCGCCGTCCATCTTCAGACAAAGGCACGGCACACTGTTCAGCAGCATTGATTCGTAGTCGAGGTCGGACAATCGTGGTCGAATCTGCACACTGGTTGGTGCGTTCTCAACGCCCATCTCAGACAAGTAGTCACTGAGAATCACCACCTTTTTGAATTGCTTCGGTATTTTCATTTGATAGAATGCGTTCCAATCTCGCGCATACGAACCAATGAATGTCAGATCAATAGTTTCGTTCTGATCCATTCTTGAAACAACATTCGATTGCTTCGAATGCAAGCTGATCGACTCCACTGCACGAATCACCGGATACATCACAGGCGTAATTGGAAATTGGTATTTTGGTCGCAGCACGCCTTGCAAACGCTCTTTCTGCAACTCGGTCAATGTTAACAATCCGACGCAGTAGTCCAGCCACTGTGCGTATTTCTTGACGAACGCCGGATTGCACAGATTTGGCACGTAGAACAAATCGTGATCATCCGACACGGCGGCATGGACGACGCCTATCCAAGGTCTTGTCGGTATTTCTTCAATGTCGCATAAATATTGCTCCAGCGACGGAATGAAATCAACAACTGCTTGCGTGTCGTGCAGTTTCGCTCGCAGCGCATTCATCGCCGCTGTGAACGCGTTCTGGTGAAGATGATTCCACTCCGGATCGAACGTAAATCTGACCAGTTTTTGCGGCGGACAAACGTTGATGGTTTGTTCAGTCTCGAGCTTCGACTGCTTTCTGTACAAAAATGCCTTCGCAACTGTTCTCGGTTTCGCGAGCGGTTCCAGTTCATGACAATGATTTGTGAGAAACTTCAATGATTCTGGTTTGATTGGATTGATGACAACAATTGTGCGCTGCGCCGTCAACAAGTGCACCAATTGACTCCAAACGCGTTCCAGTTCGTCTGCTTCCATTGTGAAGTCCAGTATAAGCACGTCCGGACACACTAATGGCAGGCAATCAGCAATCGAATCGGACTCAAGCTGCACAGTAATCGGTTGGACAATTCCACTGAATGCAGCAACATTTGCTTGAAACTGAGGTAGGAATGAATCGTTTTCTCGATACGTGCAGTTAGGATAAAATCTGTTCATCCAGCTACTCCACTGGAAATTGTCCACAGCAAACACTCGCGCTTGTTCCCGGTTAGAATCAGCCAATGCTGCTGCAGAGACAGCTGCCAGTCGGCCGAACCAGGTGCCAATTTCTAGGACAGTGTGAACGGATTGATTGCTCTCTATTAGCCACCAGATCATCTGACACGTTTCATCATCTGTGGTACTGGGAATGTCCATACATTTCGATAGCGCTCCGGTGTCCAGTGAAACGGCTAACCAAGGTTGCCCATGTTCATTGAATTCTTGATCTTGAATCGACTCAAAGTATTTCAGCGCAGTTTCTAGTATCTGCCTATAATTATTTGGGACGTGTTTCAATTGCGGAATCAAACGCGTTATTTCCTGGCATATATCTTGGCGAGCGCTCCATTGTTCACCACTCGCAATGCAGCTTTCAACGCGTGCAAAAAGCACCACCGCATCTTTGACGCTACCGCTGTGTGCCGCTTGTATGCAGTGTCCAGTTGATTTGTCCAGCAACCGTTCTTGCAACTGCAGCTTGCCAGGCTGAACACGAATCGTGTTCACCAGTCGTTCCGTTCGTCGACTGAATGCCACCTGACGCGCAGTAGCATCAGCGGTGAAAAAGCTGAGGACCACATTTGAAATATGAGCGACATCACGTTCCGTCAAGTTTGTGTGAGTTGGCAAATAAAAACCTTTCGTTGAAATTGCCAGCGTAAATGGAAACTCGTCGGCGCTGCGCACAGCCGCGCGTTTGAACGCCGGCTGCTGGTGAATGGGAAAGAAGAAGTCGCGTGTCTCGATGCCGCGTGAGGCAAGATGTTCTCGCAGTTGGGCCCGTTCTGGCTTCGTGCGACAAACGACGCCAAACACCCACGGTGTGTCTAGCGCGCCGCATTCAGGCATCATCTGCAACGGCAAATCGGCCAGTCGAGCGCGATATTCAGCACTGAGCCATCGTCGATGTGACATGATCTGGTGAAGGTGATTCAAACAGGCGACTGCGACTGCGGCGCCGAGACCGTTGATCTTGGCGTTTGTGGCCGGCTCAAAATGGACGAAGTGAAAACGTTTCGTAAAGCCGTGGTTCACCATTGATTCCAGCAGCGAACTGTATGCCGCATCCTGCGCTAAAACAAAGCCACCATCGGCACCGTGGACCGTCTTGTTGGCGTACAGTGAAGCGCACGCGAAATCGCCGACTGTTCCAAGCAGCTGCGCATCGCCGGCAGCATTTCGAAAGCGCACGCCAACACACTCACTGATGTCTTCAATCAGAATCAAGCCAGTCTCTCGGCAATATCGAGCGATTGCGAGCAGGTCACGCGCGGGCACCCCGTACGTGTGCGACAGAATGACGGCTCGTGTTCGCTCAGTAGTCGCATGTCGAACGGCACACAGTGACGGATTGTAGTCGTCGGGGGCGATGTCGATCAAAACAGGAGTGGCACCAACCTGCAATAAAAATGCTGATGGAGTTTCATGTATTTTTTTTACAAAAAAGTGAATTGATGAACTTTGAAAAACATAAAGTTAGAAAAACTGTCTACAGTTCATCTGGCTAATATATGCAACTACATACAGTAGTTGATTTGTTGGTTGCATACACGTGCAGTTGATGCTTGCATTCTGAGCAGGCTGATGCGTGCATTCGGTGCAGGCATTGCTGTGGAGCGGATTTTCCGTGCAACGAACGCACGCAGCAACTGCACGTGTGTGCAACCAACCAATCAGCTAGTTGCAATTATTAGCCAGATGGACTGCACAGTGTTTACGCATGTACCTGGTGCACTGCATTGGCGCACGCAATCATCGTGAAGCTCGGCATGATCACTTGATCGCCGTGTCCGATGTGCTCTGCTTGCAAGGCGAGCACCAGCGCTGCGTGACCGTTGCAACATGGCTGTGCCACTGGCACACCGTAAATGGATTTCAACGCAGCTGCCAGTGCGCTCGGCCATTTCCCCGCCGAACTGATGAAGCTAGACTCAATTGCGTCCAGTACGTTCTGCGTCATTTCAGGCGTCATCAGTGGCTCGGCAACGCGGTACACCCAGTCGCTTGCGAACGGTGTCCGAGGTTCAACATCAGGAAGTTCGCTTCTTTTCGCGGCGATCATCGCTCTCAGGTCGTCTCGCCATTCCGCTGGCTTTCGATTTCTGCATTTCACATGAGAAGCTTGAGCCCAGTCACCATTGCGTGACGAGTATTGCAAAACGTAGCCAATCGTGAACAACTGCTGATAGAGCTCGTGTCGGTAGTCCGGTTGACAGAGGCGATCAACGAAAATCGGCTGCATTTCAATCGGCCATCGATCGACGATAGCTTGCATAACGGGCTGCTTTCTAAACTGACAACCGTTGTTGCTCGTTTCTGAATCATGCTCGCACGAGTCAACTAAGATCGCTTGTATTCGCAGTTTTCTACATACCGTATCCATTTCGATCGGCAGCATTTCGTTTGGAACTACCAAAACTGTCAGTTTCTGTGTTGATCGTGTGAACGCCTTGTGCAGCTGGCGTGTGTCGTTGCAATATTGCAGCGTCTCGATCAGCGGATGCTCGCTGAACATTTCCAGTGGACAGCAACTTCGAGCGGCAGTTTCATTCGAGTGTCCGTGCGTGTTCAGCAGCAGCGCACGTGTTTTGGTGATTCTGTCAGGCACCAATAGATCGCTGTCGTCGCACCAAAAACTTTGTTGTCTGCTGGCGTCAAAAATTCGTTCCACGTCGACCACTGTATCTTTGATTTCTGTCGGAATTGCGTGCCAGTTTTCTAATCTTTGCGACAAGTGGTTGGAATTTTGTCGCGTGGAATGTACGGCTTGATAGTCATACGAAGGAACGCCAATTGCGTGCATCAAACGCGGTAATTCTGCCGTAAAATCAGGCAGAATGCGGCTGTACTCGAAAATTTCAACGCGCACTTTTGGTGAAATATCGCTGAACAACCATTGCCAGTCGGCTTCTTTCATGTCAAGTTTCTCTTTCAGTGTTTTAATGGACAGTGAAATCGATGGTGGTCTTACGCTACTTGTTGTTTGCTGGTCGACAAATTTTGCGGAATTGTACCACGTGTCCGTGTTTACAGCGATTTCTTCAGATACAAGTTGTTCCAACGCGTTTCTACGCCATTGGACGATCACTGTGTCAATGTGCAGCTTTTCGAGCAGTATTCTTAGAGTCAGCTGACTAGAACGCAATTGGTTTGGAAACACTTTGAAGCCAACCACCGGTTTCGAGCACGCGTTCATTTCGGCGTCAATCTGTTTCAAAATCTCTGTCGGAGGCAATGACGACAAGTGATATTCTTCGTTCAGCGGCTCACCGTAGACGGGTCCTGCGTGGCAACACAAATGGATGGAAATGAGTACTTTACAAAAATGACAAGCAATGCAACAGTGCTTGTATTACCAACCTATGCAGCCAACAAAATGGTGACAACGAATCAACTGTAGTACTGCCGTAGAGCCAGCACGCGCCTGTGACAACACAATGAAGCGTCGTTGGCGAACATTCGCGACGTCGAACAACGCTGGCACAGCGACCAACGGAGCGGACACAGTGCAGTCTGGTGTTGCTGGCGCATCTTGACCACAATGCGCTGTTTGGTTCAGTTCGTCATGAAGCAACTGGTACGTCTGCTCTATTGCACAATGGCTGCTCTCCATGAAAACTGGCGTTTGCTCAAGCGGAAATCGACTGAACAGCGTTGACCAGATTGATTTCTCGCGTTGTACAAGCGCGCTGGCTACCTCGGCATGTTCGAACCGGTTTTCCGCTTCGTTTCTGAAAAATATGTTACAAAACAGTCTTACGGAACGGTTTGTACAGCAACATTTATTTTTTTTTTATATCATGATGAATACCGTTATTACCGGTACTAATTTTTTAGATTTTGCAACTCAGTGCGTTTGCAGACGTTGAAAGGAAGCTAGTTTCAATCTCTAAGTCGCAATTCAAAATGGTCCAAGTGACTCGGCCCTATTTAGGGAACTCGGATCACTTTTCCAATTTGAATTCCCGAGTGATGCACGAAATCTATATATGCGTGCATTGAGTCTCGAGACCGAAATAAAAAATCGCGTAAAATTCACAAGTACGAACTTTGTCAACAGCTTGTTGCTGTCCACCATCTCGTTCACCCATCGTTGCCGTGTGCTTGCTGTCCACAGCACGAACACAGCATTGATCTCGCATCTGCGAACCAACACGTCGAGATCGATCGAAAGACGAACCAAACCCGACGGATCGATGCAGATTCCAGTGAAACCAAAAGTGCTCTCGTTTTCAACAGCAATGTTCTCGTGTGCTTTGTATGCTCGCTGAAAAATAAAAAAAAGACTGATATGATTTCAAACACGACACCAACAACTCAAGAAGTGGTGGATAGTAAACACCAAATTTTTCAACCACTGCCGAAACTGTTCTGAGCTAAAGTACGTCAAATCCTGACCTGCACTTCCGAAATCAACTGTTCAATGTCAGTCGAAGTTGAGTTGTCAGCTAAAACTTGATGCAGCCGACTCGACGACGCCACCTGAATGTTTGCCCCGGTTTTGCGTCGCTCTCCAATGGCCATGCTCAGTTGCGCCCACCCGCTGAACGGCATCGCCAATACCAAAAACCGGCCATCTTCTTTCTCGCGTGCCATTTTTCAACGCGCAAATAAGAATCAAAAAAATGAGACTGAAATTGTTGCTAAAATCTTCGCTGTTGCTAGTGCAAACGTTGTGGAGCCAATTCAATATCACAAAACCGCTCCAGGCAGCGGTGTTGGCAAAAGCGAACCATCACGAATTTCATAACATTTTCAAGATTGAATATTTTCACAGAACTTTGTGCAGAATTAGATGGAAGGAACCTACGCAAGTTATCAAAGTCGCGCTATTTATGGCGACACAGATGTCCTCCTGACGTAAACATTTTTGTGACACGTAAAAAACTGATAAAACCAGAAGCATCCGGTCTTTTTATAAAAAAACCCATCTGATTTGGTGAATTTGATTCGTTTGATGAAAACACGTTGCGAAAGAGGTGGGTAGTGCGGTGACGTTACACAAAAACAGGAAAGCTGCCCTATCTTTGGTGATGGCCACGATGGGTGCACATTTGCCACTGGTTATTGGAATGATCTTGTGCGAGATCGTTGTTAAACAAGACAAACTTGTGTGATCCACTGTTTCGCTGATGTTTAAGCCAGACATAACATCCGTCTGCGCTGGTCATCATGTTTGATTGGGCTGTGCAGCCCGGGCCTTGTCGTACTGACGAGCCTGGGGGCCCGCGGTATACGCTTACCAGGCGAAACCGCTAGAAACAGTGCTTGCACGTTGTTATGCAAAGCGAGCGCACAACCACAGTAAGAAAGCCAAGTTATCAACGGAATATTACTCAACGATTTGATCAAAAACCAACATACAGAGTTGTACCATTCACATTGGCCGTATTTTGAAAACTGGCTCATTGTGCGCAAATGACGAACACGGTCTAAGCTGCGTTTTTGATGTGTTTTTTGTTAACCATGATTCACACGCCGCATCCATAGCAGGTTGACCATTCAACAGTTTTACTCTTGTTCACATTTGTCTGTTTACCAAGTGTTCAAAATGCTGAGTTTATTCTATCCACACATTTCCGTTTCAACAACGACACAAAAAACTCGCGAGAAAAAGCAGAAAACCCGTAAAAAACACACGAACGTGCACAATAAACATTTCGATTGTTAATATGTACAATTGTTGCAAGCGACATTGCGAGACGAGTAAAAAACCGCTGCGGTATGTGTGGGTGCTTATCACAAAAAAAGATACAGAGCTAAACAGAGAGACAATATTTATTATCTGAGATATCGATACACTGGTGCTTGTTACACCATGGCTGTTAAAATGCTTTTCTCGCGCCTAAGGTGTAAAATTGCCACAGAATTGCAGAACTGTCGAATTCAAGAAAAAATGGAGAAAAACACTAGTCACACACAACCCCAAACTGAACATTCAACTTCACCTTTTTTACAAAAACAATTCTTCACCATGATCACGCTCTTCTAGAGCATGACTAGAGCATGCAGAAAATACTAAAGGGGCATTCATGAGGCAGTATTTAGTGACCGCGTAGCCATGTTTTAACACAGCTACGCGTCACTAAATACTGCTTCATGCCGCTTAAAAAAATCACAAAATTCGTAGCAGCCACAAAAAATCAGAGATAAAAATCGAGTTCGAAGGTGAAAATTAGAAAATGTTTCCGTGATCCGATCTGATTCAAGTGTTTATCACCAGTAAAAATTGAGTTCCATTCTCTGCAATGTCAGGTCAGCAACGGCATAAAGCACAATCACAGATGTTGTGAACCCCGAAAAAACAAACGAAAACTTCTTTGTTGCGTTAGTTGGAAAGAAGAGTATCACTTAAACAATACCATAGAAGCTGTCGTCCGAAAACATCGTTAAAACCAAAGTACCAAATGAAAAACAATCCAACATCAAGGAATGAGAGGAATAAACAAAAACTGCGACCACCACGAATCGCTGCACGTCTTCTCGGTTTTGCTCCAAAGGAAATACAAAACAAAACCGAAGACACCGTCGGCGATGGAGTAGAGGTTTGATAGGTATTAGTCGTGCGGATAGAGCTTTTTGAGCCATGGCCTCGGCAGGTACTGCGCCCCGTCGAAACCTGCAAACACGCAAAACGTTATTGAACTGGTTTTCCGTGGCTCCAGTGCTGTGCACCAACCTGTGAGCGTGAGCCTTGGCGCTCTGAAGCTGGTCAGGAAACAGATTGGCTGACGCTAAATTGGTGCGCGCAGTGGCAGCGGCAACGACCAACCAGCAAACCAAACATTTCTCGGACGCAGTTTCCGCACATGCTGCTGCATCGACCAGTGCTCTATTCGGTCAAGATGCTTCAGCATACTTCAGCGAGTTCTATTCTTGGTCGTGTTCCACACCGACATCACCAAGCATCTCCCAATGCACACACCTTCAAAGTAATGCTCCACCAGCGGGTGCATCACCCTGACGTTCGTGACGACCTCGATGTTCTCCTGTACGACGTAGGCGAGCTGCGGCGTCAGTCGGTCGCGCGTGTCCACCAGCACCGAGTAGTTCGGCATCTCACGCCAGTCCTGACGTGCGGACAAACAACATTTTGCAAATGAGTCGATCGAAGTCTTCCTGTAATCTGCGATTCACTGCGCTGTAATCAGATCATACGGGTTGTTTACTTGTAGTTAAGTCGGTTGTAGCGTGTAAAATGGATGAGGGAGCGACGGACACGGGAGCACTGTTTCACTGCGAGTGGACTTTGCACCACTTTCGTTTACAAATGCTGATGATTCACAACACAAGAAAACGACAACAAGCGAACCGGTCGATTTTTGTCGTGCATGCGATCGAGCCACGCCTCGGGCGCCTTCGCCGTTTCGTCCCAGGCGATCACGACCGCGCGGTAGCCCCACTTTTTGTGGCGAATCACTTGGCCGATTCGAAACTGAACCTGCGGCGCACGTGGACTCCGCGGATGCGGCGACGCTGCAAATGTTTTTACTTCGTAGAATCTCATGACGAAACAAAAATTACTGCTGAACACGCAACAGCTACTGTAGCTGGCCTGGGCTGTTTTCATTGAAATGCTAATTGAGTAAGTGTAATTGGTTCTCAAAAGTGCACAAGTTTTTTATTCTATCAAATGAACATTGTCGACTCGTTGTGGTCATCAGAGCACCAGCACCAGCAGCACTCACCGCCGAAGTGTCCCTCCCTGTTCTGCTGCTGCAGCACCTCGGCTGGTGGCGTCAGCTGCTCCGGTTGGCCTGTGAGACTCTGATAGATGTCGCTGCACCACGAATGCCACACGGACAGATTCAGGTAATTCGCGCGGAACTCACTCAACGACGAGATGAACCTGAAACAAAACGCAAAAAACTGGTCTTTAACTTACTAAAATTGATAGTCGACTACCACCAGATACGACCAATCAGCAGGCCAGATCTGAGTAAAATCAAATCGTACGGCTTCATATTTCAACCCGCCGCACTGGGGAACTATTATTGACAAAAAGACAGTTTGTTTCGTTTGAGAAACGTGAAGGCTTCAAGGTTAGCTGCTAGGGCAGCGCAATCGTCGTAA
The DNA here is from genome assembly GCA_030248135.1 of Theristus sp. LFF4_11. Classification (NCBI taxonomy): domain Eukaryota; kingdom Metazoa; phylum Nematoda; class Chromadorea; order Monhysterida; family Xyalidae; genus Theristus; species Theristus sp. LFF4_11. The sequence continues at coordinate 69,798 of JASANC010005470.1, forward strand.
AAACAACAGGGTTTTACGATAAATGAATAAACGGGAAACTGATGAAGCCAAACGCACTTGGTCAATTCGTACTGTCTGACGGTCTCCGACGACGACTTTGTCATCCAGTACTGCACCGGCACGGCGCTGATCAGAATCAGCAGCTGCAGCAGTTGCGTCGCCGTCAGTCGATCCGCTTGCTCCGGCATTCTTCGCAATTGACTTTTTTCTGTTTCGAATGCTCTTCGGGTTTCCCGTGTTACTTCTCTTCAGGCACTTTTCCGAATTACAGCTGATCCACGCCAAATCAAAAAAAACTGTTGAAAAAAATCGGACGAAATTCTGAAGAACTCTCAGACGCTGATTTGGTTGGTTAGACTGTTTTGTGAAACGGCTCTTTCCGATCGGCCATGACCGCGGAAGCACACGGCAGAAAACGACGGACGTTGAACGATGGTCAATTCATGGTTGCCAGCATTGAGCGGGGCTGTGAGGCGGGTTAATCAAGGAAAACTGCAAATCAGAGACAATCAACTTTACTTTGTACGTAAAGAACTTATCTTGCACTAACAACATTAGAGAATTTACTTTGTTCTCAGTGCAATAGAAACAGCTGCAGAAGTCCAACACGCACGTTGAGCGTGTAAAACAAACCAACATTATTTGCTTTGCGGTGAAAAAAGAACGTATCCAGTTGCAATGGAAAGGCGAAAATCGATATTTTTTCGCAGGTAGGTGCAACAAATAAAATTGATGGTAGGCTGGATTGCCACTACATACAGACTGACATGGCAACAGTTGATTGCATTATTTGTGGCCAAATCAAATTCCACGTTGTTATCAAGGAACCATACACAAACATGAAAATAAGGAGCGCAAAATGCACACACTTCACCGAGTCGCTAGTTAAGTAAGAGCAATGCGGCATTGCCAATTAAGCAACTGAAAACAAATGAGCAGCTTTTGAACGTTCAACACATGAAACTAATCAGACACTGGACGCTGAAGAAACACCAAAATTTCTCTGAACCTGAAAAACTTTCTGTCAAAAACAAACACAACGTGTTCCCTACGAGTATTTTTTCTGTACAACGCAACACCTGCTGCATTTATGGTGGATATTTTAAAAGCAAACATACACACCCCAACGAAAACAGCATTTCATATCTATAGATCTTGTCTGCGACTTTAGTGAGACGCAGCACACGCTGATTGGTTGATTGTGTTAAGGGCACACGGAAAATTTTAT
>JASANC010005472.1:0-109856 GCA_030248135.1 Theristus sp. LFF4_11
TGAAGGGGTGAAGGTGAAACTGGTGGCCAAAAGCGGAATGCGACCACGACAAATGGGCGGTCAACTTGGGTTTTCAGTGAGTGTCATTAAAGCTGCAACCATCAGCAGTCTCTCGCGCACCTGCCCGTCAGCGACCACCCGCTCGTCTGACAGTGCGTCCGCAGCATGCACGATTTCGGTTTCGATGGGCTGAAGTTCTTCTGGAGCAATTCAGCCCACAGACGTCGGGCGGCGCGCAGTTTCGCGATCTCCTTGAAAGAAAAAAAGAAAAAACTCAAATGATGGCTGAATTGACTGAATAATCCATGCGAAACCGACAACCAATCAAACACCAACCATGTAAAAGTTCATGCCGATGCCAAAAAAGAACGACAGTCGCGGCGCAAACTGGTCGATCTTGAGGCCAGCGGCGAGTCCCCGTCTGCAGTACTCGAGTCCGTCGGCGATCGTGAACGCCAACTCGAGCGCTGCGTCAGCGCCGGCCTCTTGCATGTGATAGCCGCTGATTGAGATCGAGTTGAACTTGGGCATGTACTGAAATTGCAGTCGATACTGCCTGGTTTGTAGGTGGTAAAACGCTGATTCTAATGCAGCCCTTTTCTATGGCCGTGTAATACCACCAGCCAGTGTGAGGTTCAGCAAGGCAATGGACACAACAACCCAAATCACCTTGGCACAGTACGCGAAAATGTCTGAGATGATGCGCAGTGATGGCTCCGGCGGATAAATGTACGTGTTGCGAACCATGAACTCCTTGAGAATGTCGTTTTGGATGGTGCCACGTAGCAGCTCTTGCTTAACGCCCTGTAAAACGAGCGAGTGACATGGACACGTTTCGTTAGCCAATCATCAAACTGCTTAAAATCAACAGCAGAAACAAACGGCACGTGCCTGTTCCTCGGCAGCGACGATGTAGAACGCCATCACTGGAATCACGGCACCATTCATCGTCATGCTCACCGACATCTTGTCCAGCGGAATACCTGAACGGACAAACAAAACTCTGACAATTTGCAGAACTTTTTCAAACTGCTCTGCAAAGGTCACCATCAAAGAGCGCCTTCATGTCCTCGACCGTGTCCACCGCACAGCCAGCCATGCCAACGTCACCAAACACACGTGGATTGTCAGAGTCATAGCTGAAAGAAACGGAAAAATGCAAATGTGCCCAAGTTCGCAAGAAACCAATGAGCACAAAAACGAAGCAACGTCGCACCCGCGATGCGTCGCCAAATCGAACGCCACACTGAGGCCCTGTTGGCCAGCCTTCAGATTCGCCCTGTAGAATTTGTTCGACTCCTCGACGGTGCTGAAGCCGCTGTACTGCCGAATCGTCCACGGGTGCACGGCGTACATCGTCGGGTAGGGGCCGCGCGTGAACGGGTACTGCAGCACGAGGGCAACGTTGAATTTGCTCAGCTCTGCGACTCAATGCCGTTTGGTTTTCAATGTTTGTAACACGGCAATTCAGAAATTGTTGGAAGTGATCCCGAGTCTTTTTTTGTAAAAAAGCGTAACATGTAATTTCCATTTCTGCAAGCACACTGAGTCACAGCACCCACAAAAGAGTGCCAATATTTGTGATTATCTGGTTGTCATCAACAGCCATTATCAATCAATTGCATACGTCAAAAAGAGTTTCAATCTTTACGTGGCAAGGAAATTCAAAACAGCGTTAGTGACCCGGCCCTACTTAGGGGACTCGAGTAATTTCAACAGTTTTGAATTCACCCATCTCCTTTTAACACCTGCATGAAATTGTTTGTTTACATATAGCGCACACTAAGTCGCCGAACCAAAATGAAAGATAATTTTAACTTCGGTGATAGCGATTGCCGCACACACACATGCCCACTGCTGACCTTTCCAGGCAGCTCATCGACAGTGCCCTCTGCATCCTCCTTGGTGTAGAGCGCTTTCACGGGTATTCCCTCGGGCGTGTGCCACGTCAGCGTGTCCACTGATCGGCCTACAACAATTGAAACAGCGTACAAAAATAGACAAATCCAACTTTATGACACATATCATAAGAGGTGAAAAGAATGCACGCAAGCATAAGGGTCACCTTTCAACGGCTTCTCAGCCAACTTCACCCAGTCCGCATTGTACGTCTCGCTGGTGCTGCTGTGTCTCTGCTGCGAGCACGTGGGCAGGGTGCCAGCAAGACAACGAGCGCATCTGCGCAACTGCTGCTGAAACAGGGGCAACATTGAACGAAGACAAATCAAGACTCGCGAGGCAGCAAAAAATAAAATTATGAAACTCCGAAAACTTGCTGACGAACCAGGACATTGGTTTTGCGGATCTCGTGGTTTCCATGGTGGAATCGGTTGGTGGTTGGGGTAGCGCGGGAGGGAAGGATGAACGAAAAGGTTTACAATAAAAACTAAACAACCTGACTGACACTATACATTGAACTGAGGTAGGTGAACGGTTATCAGGTAGAATGTCATAACGTTTAGTGTGTGTCACACACACACATGCAAAACAAATGAATATTCACACACATGTGAAAGACTGCCGAAATAAAAACAAATCAAAGTAATAATATACTGTACACAAATCCCTGAGATTGATTTTGTGCCAGCTTTTTAAGCCAAGCAAACAAACAAAAAACACAAATTCAAAAAAGTTAAACTGAGAAAAAGTGGCGGCCCGCTAATTTTCCGTTGCCTTCATTCCGCCGTGCTTTGCGAATCCTCGGAAAGGAAACACAGAACACGGGGAGGGTCAGGCAGACGTGCGGGCCGCTGTGACAATAATGAAGAATGCGCTGTGGTCAACGGGGCTTTTTATAGCTCGCATTCGCACGTGTTTTTTCTGGGTCAGTTACGTGGGTTGGCTTGGGTGTGTATGCCTTTAGTACGTTGATTGACAAGAACCCAGTACCATTTATAATCGACTATCGGACCTCAATTTCCATACGCATTGAGTAACATAACGCTAAACTCAAGACAAAGAGCGAATACAAACAAGAGAAAACAATTGCTGACTCACCGCCTTTGGCACGCATTTCGATGCAAACAGCGACATTCTCTGTGCTGTTGTGGACCAACTGAGCAAGGGCGATAATCACTGCCGAATATTCGCCCGCCGCGTTTCTTCTGTGGTGGACGTGACTGCAACGTCCTAGTTTAAAACAGGCATAACATTTAGCTCTGTCGACTACTGGGACTTTCAGAGAATCAACAAATACTCGCCGTAAATGAAGGCGCTTGATATTTCAGGCATCAAACCGAAACCACAAAAGCAAATAAACACTTGACAAAAACGGATCAGATTTGCAACTCAAAACTGACATCGTTCGTCACATTGTATTCTTGTTGTATTCACGTGTAACAACAACAGCCAACACTGCAACAATGAAACGACAGAACGGCATCACAGGCGCTCTCATGCAGCAAACGGTGATTCAAGCAACGAACGCTGAAGAAACTAACCGCACCAGAATAATGAGCAATAAGACCAGTACAAAATGCTAAATCACCTGAAGAGGAAGCGAATTAAAGATAAAACGAAAGAAACTCGGGTACAAAACGAAAATAACTTAAAAACAGAAATGAAAATCACAAACCAATAGATCACACGCGAGTAATCACAGATAAACAGATAAAAAGGCACAGATTGCAGAAAAAACGATGTGGAGTGGACAGCGAAATCAGTGTTGGTGTATTAATAAGCGAAAATTTGTGGACTCTTGTTTGACTAACGGCTGAAATGAAAATCAAGTGAAAATTTGCCTGAAAAACAGAAAGCGGGAAGAACACGCGATACAAAAATGAACGCCAACACCAGTCTTCTAACAAGTAATCTCGTACAAAACAAGTGAAAACGAGTTAATCCAGCACTTCAGCAGTTAATAACGTCGATCATATCGACGGCGACAAGAGCACCAATACAACAATAACGAGAAACTGAAACGAAATCGAACCTAGTAAAAAAATCAATCAACCACATCATTCACGAAACATCAGTTGCGGCATCCTTACGAAACCGAACAACACGAAATCAATAATGGTTAAAAGCAGCAGGTTTTGTTTTATGAGTGAATGAACCGCCAGGCCCATTGTTCCCTCCAAATGTCCTATAAATTAATGTGCGCATTAAAAAAAACAATGACCGACCGACCACCGGCTTTGGCTTTGTATAAAACACTATTTTCGAACTAATTCTCATCAAAAAAGGCAAAGTTTATCGTTCAGGTGCTGGAGACGATGCGGCCGTAATGGTCCATGGCGGTGATGCAGTTGCCGTCGGACACCACCATGCCGCTGCGACTGACGTGCATCCGCTTGACACCGCGCTTCACGTAGGACTTGTCATCTTCCTGAAGCAAGCGAACCGACCATGTTGATTTAAGATCTAAAATCGTGATAATCAATTCACATATAGCACGCAATTTTCCAGCAGATCGTTTTGGTTGAAAAAACGGTCGGTCAACCTTCAACCAAGCGAAACAACCAGTGCTGTGCTGGTTTAGCAATCAACATTCAAACAAATCGTCGGCACCTAATTTCGGCATTTTTAGTTTCCACAAAACTAAACAACCTGACTGCATTCGAAATTTTAAAAAAAATAACATGTTCTTGTGCGATGAACCGGACGAAGCAGTGGTGCAGCGAAGCTCGTCTGGCCAACCAACCATGTCACCTGTACGCCCATGTCGACAAAGTGCGTGCGCACGCTGATCGTGTTCTGGCGCGCCGACAGACGCATGAAGCGCGGCCGACTGTTCACGTCGACGTTGCCGCGGCGGTCCTGGCGCATGTGCACGCCGTTCATGTGCACCATCAGCGTGCCGTCCTCGCGCTGCTCGTAGTGCGCCGCACGCACGATCTCCTCGCACAGCGGCAGCACCTGCGCGCAGCAGGGACAATGGCAATGGTGTGTGATCTTACGAAGCGCAGAGTTGATGATGGGCGATCATTTGACTTTTTCGTGTCATTGTTCGTGATCTGACGACGGCTCTCCGCTTGTTAGCGAGCCGAGAGAGTGGCGATACTGGACTGGAGAACAACGGAGATTACAGGGATAACTGCCTATCATGAATTTTAGTGTCGAACTTCTAGCTGTCATTCATGGCACCGGGGGTGGGGGGGGGATGCGGAACGTTTTCCAATTGAATTCCAGAGTCGTTAGAAACAATAGCCGCCACAGCGGAATGAACAACGGCAATTTGCGATGACTTGCCCCGATTGCCGATTTATCTTTTTTACAGTGACATTACCAGCTCACCTGTTCGCCGACTTGTGACTGCAGATAAAACAGTGCCAACGAGAAGTCCGTGTCAAGACTCGGAAACTGCAGACAGTTCAACGGGATGCCCGTGGTGCCACGAATGGTCGACGACGACACGAGATATGCCTGGGTTACAGAAAAAAATCCTGAAAAAGCTTGTACATCGTTACTGGACTGAACGGACAGACAGAAACGGGCGTCGAATCGAAACCGCTGTGAAAACTGGAAACACCTGCGTCAGTCGCTTCATCGTAAACAGCACACCCTGTGAGCCGAACACAGCCAGCTTGTCGTCGCCTGCAAACACACACACACACACACACACACACACAATCCTTGAACACTCGAGAAATAAAAGTGAACTCAACAAACACGAGAAAACGTGCCCATTTGACAGTAGACACGGGTGTCTTCTTGGTAGATGCGTGCCTGCGGATGAATGATGCAAGACGCGGTGCCACGAGCGTTTGACGCTGCCTGAACGATCAAGCAAAGAAACAGGTAAGCAAGCATTCCAAATGTGTTTCTTAGTTGCGTGCAGGCATGGTGTGGTGATTGACTTTCAAGAAAATACGCTATCCAGAACACAGGAATTAAAAAAACACGCAGCTCTGAAACGCAGCATAATTGCCTTCTACAGCACAAAGCCGACACGATGGATGAGAGACAATCAGATGTTTGTCCACTTGTTACCGCAAATTTGCCGGGACAGAGCACGCGGACGGCCTTGTCAACGGCGATCTCAACGATGATGTCATCGCGCAACATCACCGAAATCGTGCCCGTCGGCGCCACGTACAACAGCGGATAGCGGATGGAGTTCGGCATCGGATGGCTGTGGCGCGGCGGCTGCGCGTGCCCGAACTGGCCGACTGACAAAACAACAACAAGTAGCAACCATGTTGGTCTGATTTAATGTTATGCACCAATTCAGCATTTTGTAAATGAGAGTTCATGTTGTTGGGTTCGCTTAAAACCATTGAACGGCTCGAGCACGCGCACCAGGCGGCATCACTTGATGCTGTGGGTCGCCGTGTGGTGACATCACCAGCGGAGGTGGACGGTAATAATGGCCAGTGGTTGTGTTGTTGGTCGATTGAGCGTTGTTGTCGTCGTGACCGACTGCACCGCCATTGGTGTCGTCGACAGCTGCGAAATCGCTTGAGTGACAAAACAAGTCAGAAACACAAAGAAGCGCACAACAATGCCACTGCGAACATTTTCGGTCGACCACGACACTGCTGTCGGTGGCCGCTGTCGCCATGCACACGCCCTTCTCGTCTTCGGTCGCATTTTCCAGCTCAAAACTTTTTGCTGGTGTCTTACAGTTTTTAGGATCAGTTTCGACATTGTTGTTGTTGTCCACGTTGATCTCGCAACTGTTGAACAGATGCATACATCACCAAACAAGATCGAGTTACATGGAAACATCGGAAGAACTACAAAACTGATTGTGCTGGCTGACTTAGTATTTTTGTCACCATCAGTAATTGATGCCTCAGTGATGACTTGTTCAACCGTCGTTGTCACGGATTTTCCTTCAAAGGCCATTTCATCATTGTTGTTGCTTGTGACAGGATCAGTCGGTGGTTGTTGCTGTTGTTCCATTGTTTCTGAGTGACATGAACAAAAAAGCAATTGAGAAAATGTCCATGTGATTTGACCTGACGCGAGGGAAGTGGTGGGGTGGATGGAATGGAGAACGTGAAGAACGTGGAACACTTGAACGTTCATACAGATACACAACACAAGCCAAATGATGTGCAAGCAAATGGAGTTTGTCAAAAAAAGCTCTTGGGTTGGCTTGGCTGGCCGCCTGGCTGGCACCAGTCTAAATCAACCAGTCGTGAGTTGTGTGATTCACTCTTGATCTTCTTACTTGTGGTGTGGTCGATGAAATCAAGAAATGGCATTCAGTCAATCGATTCTTTTGTGTTTTGTCAGTTTGCAAAATGAAACCACGTCAATTAATTTTTAAAACGTCGCGCGGACGGAAGAACGAAGCGAATCAAGAACTCAAGTCAGTACAACTGAACAAAACAGCTGAAAGAAAAAACTCAAAAAATTGGCGAAAGGAAAGAACTTTTTGATTTTGCGCGTTGGCAGAATGGAATCGAAGAAAACGGAAAAAAGAAAGCAGGAGACACAAAATTATATCAAGTGAGGAGAGAACCGAAATATCAATTAATCCAACCAATCATCTCACAACACAACTCCGGTAAGATGCTGAATGGACCCAAATTACGGTCTGTTTGAAATCGTGCATTTCTTTTTTACCGATTTCATTTTTAATGTTTGACGATAATTTTCGTCCGAACGAAAAACATACGATACTTTTTTTAAATTTGAAACGCTAAGCTACCCTTTTCAACTAAATATGACATAGGTTGCCAACGGTGTATAACTGCTATCTGTTCAGTCAAAGCAGCTTTTCAGCATTTCGCTGTTTTGTTTCAAATTACAATTTCAGTTCTGCTGTTTAATTTTGTTACCGTGATACGTTTTATACCAAATTATGTTATCGTTTGCTGGAGGTTCGCTTGTATTTCTTTTCATTCTGTCCACCATGATGCCAACAACTGCGGCTGATGCATCAACTTCGGCAGAGTCGTCTGACGAGCTGCTGCGCACCGTCTCAATTGGTATTCGGTATATTCGTATGAATACCAGAGTATCGTAATATCAGAACAAAACATTGTCCAGCGGTTGTGGGGGCATTCATGAAACAGAATTTAGTGACGCGCACCTAGCTACATTGTAAAACATTGCATAAATTGCTGCTTCATGAATGCCACTTCAGTGTTTAGTGCAATTGGTTTGCTTTATTGTTGGTGACTTGGATTGCAGATCAGTTGACCGCGACTTGCATTGCTGTTGCAGATTTTCCGTTCGACTGCATGCTGCGCGGCGATGGCCGCTTCGTGAATCCAAACCGACCGTGCTCCGCGTTGTTCCTGGAGTGTCACGGTGGCAGGCTGACTGCGTTCGAATGCCCGGATGCGCATCGCTTTCACCCGGGTGTCACACGATGCCGCCCCGTTGAGCAAGTTGAGATATGCGCCGAGCCTGATGGTCAGCACAGCTCATGCTGCTCTGTTTTATTTTTCGTTAAAATGTAGTACCAGGAAAAACAATTGAGATAAGCGAACCAGACCCGTGCTAACGAGTGGGGTACCACGGTGCGCTGGTACCTCGACGGGCCAGTAACAGGACTTTCGGGTGAAACACCGAACTTCGGACTGGAAAGACGCAACAGCACTGGTCCGCCTTTCGTCTTTTGCTGGTTCAAAAATGTTAGACTTGGCTGTGAAACGCTAATGCTCACTGGCTCCTCTAAGACGCATTACCAGCTGCCTTTTCCTGGTCCGCCTTGCGGCACCGTGGTACCAGACACGTTCGCACGGGTGTGGTGCGATTGCGAACACGAGAAAATGAACAGCTTTGCTGAAGGCGTTCATGTTTGTTCGTATCAATTGTTGTTTGAGATATTGGATTTTTCATTGCTTTCAGAATCTTCGGGTGGGCGTTAAAGAACGAAAACGTACAACAAAATCGAATTTCGGAAAATGTTCCGTTTTATTTTTGTTTTGTGATAACTTTTCGCGGGTTCAAAACCGCCACACTTTTTATGTGCATGATGATTTGTTGGTAAATTTTTTACCACGTTTCTCAGTTTCAAAGTTCTAATAAAACTATTTGATTTCTTTGAAAAGATGTTTTAAGCCTCTTAAAAGACACGAAAAGCCCGAACGGGATACACTTTCTGGCACCAGTAAAAGAACACAAATAATGCACCAAGTATCACAGTTACGAATGACAACAATCTTCAGCTATTATGCAGGTCAAGATTTTTGAGCTTTTCGTTGTCGAACCATTGCTGCCAAGTATTTGTATCGCGCTATGCATTCATCCTACAATTAAAAAACAACATTTTTGTGTCTTCCTAAACTAATTGCTCGTTGCGTTTGTGCTGTTAAGCAAGCTGAGTGAGGTAGATTTTCAGCTGAACTACAGAAAATAGCACCACAAAAAACCCCGCTGACTTTGGTGCGGCCGGGAATGCAGTCTGCGATCTTCTCCCATCGATCCGTCAGCTGCTTCGAGAATTGCTGCAGTGCCGCTTCCAGCTGTTTCTGTTCTGTTTGCGTCCACTCAGTCGCTGCCGGGCTGATCGCCGCCGTTGGTACGACGCTTTGATTGGTGATCATAAAGTTTGCGGTCGACACGCCGTCCATCGAAGACGACGGTTGCGACTGGCACAGTTTGTGGTATTCTGTGCGCATAATGGTGACAAATTTGGTATAAATTCAAAATATGCAAAACATACCGTCGAACTCTAAATTATAGGGAATCAGCTGATTGGTCGATGATTACGGTATGCATGCTTTCTGTGCAGGCATTGCTGTGTGGGCGGAGTTTGGTTTGCACACAAAGCATGCATACCGTAATCACCAACGAATCAGCTGATTCCTCATAATTTAGAGTTCGACTGTGGTTGGGTTAGAAAACATGCAGTAAACTGATTGGCTGCACTTGAATTTGCTTCACGCTTGGCTGAATGCCGCCAAGCATTAGATCGTGTTCAATTTTCAAGAAAGCCAACATTACAACCACCGTGCAACACTGGCATCAGCACACCGTTTGGATCCATGTGCTTCAGTTTGCCGATCATGTTGGTCACGTCCTCCTGGCGCCTGCCCAACGCGTCCGCCATTTTCTCCCATCGGTTTGGCGTGCCGACCGGGTATTTGCTGGTGCTCAGGCGCACCAAATGATTCAGTTCATCCAACGTCCATGGGCCCGTGTTCACCGTCGTCTGATGCACCTGATTCCTCAAGGCTGCAGCGTCCCGGAGGCTAGTCGACACCGGTGTGTTGTCAGTGGCTAGCTCGTACTCGACGTGCTCCACTTTCGCTCGTTCTCGTCGCAGCGGGGGGTCCTCCGAATCGGATTCATCGTCGTCGTCGTCGGCCGATTTGGTTGTGCGAGCGAAATACTCACGACACCTGTTTGTGAAGGAAACGTTGCGTTCGGGCACCGGCTTTTGGCGGCCGTTTGCTTTTGTGTCTTCCAGAAGGAAAATATGAGGCACAGTTGAATGGCTGTACGCTGGCCGATAACAGTACTGACAGACGCAGAGCGTGACCATTGCAGAGACAACGGGGAAGCAGCACACTAATCAGCTCAGTTCAAAGCAATTTCTCAATTTGTTATTGCGTTTTCTTTTAGTTCTGTGACTCGCTGGGTTGGCAGACGTCGAAAAAAATCAGTTTCATGTTCATTGCGGCAATTCAAAATGACACCCCGGTGACTGCAGGCCGCAGCACGTCACAAATTTGGACTTCCCACGTCAAGCATGAATCCGCGTACATCTCCATGTGCGCATTGAGTCACAGAAACGAAACAAAAGAGCACACTGACATTTGCGAGCAGCACTGCACGAACGTCGGCAGCTCGCCAACCGCGCGCCAGCAGGCGTGCACCGACCAGAACGGCAGCAACGACTGCCAGCGAGGCCGTTCCACCTGCTCCTGCAGCTGTTCGTCAATCAGCTCATCAACGTCCACGTTGTGTTTTCGTCGCAGTCGTTTCTCTTGCTTCCGCAGACGATTCTCCATTGCACTACGCTGAAAAACATGAAAACAGTTGACTTTTTTTGTTTTTACTCATAACCTTGAGGCTGCTGCTCCATGATGATGTGGATGTCCGTGTGGTATTGAAACGTCAACAATAAAGACCAGTATAATTTTTGTGGTGAATCGCTCTAAAACAGAACAACAACTAAAAACAGTTGAATTTTGTGGACAAACTATAGGTGCAGTGTGGTCGAATGAATAAGGCAGTCCTTGTCTGCTCAACCAAGGCGAGACCAGTCGCAGACCAGAAGTTGTGCTTTTCAAGAATATCGATTTTTTGCGTAGTGAAAGGGACAAAAACTGAAAAGGATAGCACGAAAAACCAATTAATTAAAAAACACGTTAAACTGGACACACAATTGGGTTTCCGAACGTCTTTTTTCTTTCATTCAAATTTCGCGCGCTCCTTGCACCCTGACAAAAAGATGCCAGGTTTAATCGGCCATACTGTCGGAATAAAGGACCACAAAATCAACGTGCCTGCACTTTCGCAATCTCAAACACAAACGCCGTCCATTTCTCACCAACGTCAATTTTCGCTCCCAGTACGCGCCCCACATCATGAGCCATTGCGCGACCGAGACAAGCAGAATCAAGATGACCACCGTCTCCCACAGCGGCATGCGCCGGAGTTGCCGATAATAAAAGATCGGTTGACGCCAATCGGGCAGGCCAAACTCGAGCACATCGTCGTATCGTTTGCGGAGCTGCTCGCTTTTCAGAATCTCGTAGATCGCCGCCAACTGCAAGCGACGAACATTGCTCGGTCATGGCTTGGCACCGCACCGCTGCCTAACCAAGCACGAATGGTGGAACGTGATGGATCTGTGTTGCCAGGTGGTCAGCACGTATCACGGAGGCTCAATGCTCATCCTCGGGCGGCAGAGATCCACCAGTCGCACTCTCACATTCACCGCGTTCCACCATACCGTCGCACGAGCATGGTGAGCAGTACAAACTGTTTTATGCCCGATTTGAATGAGACGGGAAAATCTTCAAACTTGCGTACCAGATGACTCACAGACCTAACTGAACTGCGGCCAAAACTGTAAAACACAACACATGCAATTTGTGGATTATGGAATGATTGGCGGCATGAAAGTGGTTGAACCAATCACAGAACGCAATTCAAAAACAGCCAATCAGTTGATTGATTGTCAACGGTGTACAGTTCCAACTATAAACAAATTGTAATATTGATCCTCCCAGCTCTGCCAGTCTTCGCCAACCTGTCTGAACTTCTCCGAAGTGTCTTCTTCCTTGTTTTTGTCCGGATGATAGATCAGACTGAGACGGCGATACGCGCGCTTGATTTCGCTCACAGACGCATCCTAACAGAAATAATGCACTGCTTGTTACCATTCTCTTTTAGTTTTGCGACCCAATGCGTTGGCTATGCGCGCATTTAGTCGCAGAACCAAAAAATAGGTAGTAGACGGAATACAATAAGTCTCCAATTTGTGTCAACTGTCAAATTGAAAGCTAAACTTTTTCCAAGTTCAACTAAACTTTCTAAAGCTAAACTTCAAATCATCAACCCCATCCCTACTTTGATCTGTCAACCAACCTGCTTCAATTCTAGCAGTTGATAAAAATTCGCGTTCACTTCCTCGACCAAATCGAACAGTGCCAAATCATCGGTTGTCCACCCAGCGCCGCCATGCGCGTTCGCAGTGGCAATGAAGAAAAGCAACAAATTCAGAAACAGTAAGACTATTTTGATGCTGATGAATTTCATCATCCACCGTGAGACTATTATGCTCGATGACATTTGGATATGCTGCAAAGATTTCAGATGGTGTTCCACATGGAGTTGTAGTTTGTGCAAGGTAAGCCGCAAAACATTGGCCAAACGGACTCAAGACCCAAATATATTTACCAGAACCATTCAGGAGATCCAGGAATCGAAAAACTTCAGTTGTATATTATTTATTAAACTTGCGACACCAAAACACATTTTTTATATAACTGTCAGAAAAAAGTGATGTCAGAAAGAGAAAGCTTAGTTGGGTGGTGAATGGAAGAGTGACGACAGCTGAGAATGTGGCAGGCAGTATGAAGATCATGCAATTCATTGGTATTGTCAAGGAAATGGTTATGAAAACGTTTTCAAACAATACGTTTGATATAGAATTTTTCAGATGTTGTTTTCCACACAATCAGAAAAAAATTTGAAAACCTCATCCAGAAAAACAATCATAAGCTCAATAACCTCACAAAGAAATGTATCACGTCATAATAAAGTCAGCAATTTATCAAGTCAACATGGGGCGCTGAAAATCACATTGAAAGAACACAAGTTTCGTTGAGGCATTGCAGCAAGCATAAAATAACAATCAAAATAGAGCGATGTAAATATGTTCTGATACTTTTTTCCACACATGCGAGTGTTTTTTTCACACAACTTCTTGAAACCGCGTGCGTACACGACAGTCTCAAATTACGAATCATAACAGTATCCAATTTGTTTCTATTGGACATGCTGTCGCTGTGAGAATTGGTGATCACGCGTTTGACTTTGACAAGCAATGAACGTGGTAAAAAGAAAAAAGACTAGAAAGCACGAAAATCCGTTAACAACCAATCACGCCTAGGTATTACTTTTGGCTTGCATACGGAACTTGAAATCATGTTGTGCGCGAAAACGTTCCCTGTCATCGGATGGACAGCCGAAAACAAAAAAAAAGCACAAACAAGACACAATACAAACGCATAAACATTTTTCATAAAGCTCTGGTCGCATCTAGGGGTGGGTCGGTATAAAAAACGGTTTTTTTCGGTATAAAAAACGGTATAAAAAACGGTTTTTTATACCGGCGCCAAAAAATGGCTAAAATAAATTACCGATATTTTACCGCGTAAATTTTGGTTTTTTTCCGGTTTTTTATACCGCCGAAGGACCCAAATTTCAATTTTTGAAATCACTCAAAATGCACTGTATTCCGCATATCCATTTCAATTTTCATTTTCGCCACTTCATAACTTGATGTTCTGGAGAACACAATTCACGCTCTTGGTATAAATAAAGCACCCTGAGACTCGTGCCTCTCCTTCCATGTCCCATCTCGGTCGACCGCCAATGGGCTGGCTCTGGTCGGCGTTCGCTTTATTTTCCAGCTTTGTTCTTTGTTTATCTGTTCAAGTTTGGTCTACATGGCAATGTTGTGTTTCGTAGTTTAACAGCTTCACGCTTTTCCGCTTTAAATCTGCCGCTTGCGCTTTTTATGCTAGTTCTTTTGTTGACAAAGTGACCAAACTAATACAGCAAAGATTTGGTTATTTTTCAGAATTCGGTTAAATTTTCAACAATAAACGAGAAACGCCGCGATATTTATTCAGTCAAATTTCTTGAAATTTTGTGTCTTTGATACTGGTGATAGTGACCCGAATCTCCATCTGATTTTTTTGCTCTTTCAATTTTGTTCTTGGTTCACTTCTTTCGTCTGTGCGGGTTCGTGATTTCGGTGATCTTTTGTGTTTAGAAATGCGGTAAAATTGTTGTGCAGTTACATATCTCTCGATCATGTCAGTTCAATTGATTTGCATGTATCACATTCCTTGCTGTTGCACATGTCAATCTGTTTTGCGTTAGCTTTTTTTGTTTTAAACTCGCATCTGATAATATTTCTGATGCTGCATTCTCTCTAAGCGCCACCGATTCAAATAAAATCAAGATTGGAATACGTTTCCATTGAAACACATACAGTTTCTGGCTAGAATTGTGGTCTTTTACTCATTATTCAGCGGTTTGCGTAAAATCAGAGTACCAGAAATTGTCGCAATCACAGGATTCTTCAGATACTGGGTCGGTAAAAAAACCGGGTATAAAGAACCGGACGCGGTATAAAAAACCGTTTTATATACATGGATTTGAAAAAAACCGTTTTTTACCACCCCTAGTCGCATCTCGTCCCCCCGGTCAAAAAACTTCTCATGAAGACAAACTTTACAGTAACAGAAGAGAGTTGAAAATTGCGCTCTCAGACAGAAGAGCACACTTACTGCCCCTGCTTTTCAAACTCCACATCAAACGGCTTCATCTCATTTCGGCGGTCGTCGTCGCGTTTTCAGATTCGCCTCGAGACACTGCTCGGCCGGTTCGTCTGCGAAGTCGGCGGTGTTCTCAGCGAATCGCTGCAGAATCAGTTTGCGGCGGCTGGCGGCGGCGGCGTCCGTGCGGTCGCCGATGGCGCACAGCAGACGCACGTGCTCGTGCAGGATCGCGTCGTGCTGGCTGTTGCTCGCAGCGGACGTGTCACGGGCAGCCGGTGGCGATGCTGCGTTGGTGGCGGCGTCCGTGTTGGTGGGCTGGCGCGCTCTGCGAAACAGCAACAGCCATTCACAAATTCATATTCTTTTGGTGGTTTTCGAAAGATGAACAAGACGATCCGATAAATACTCACAATATTGTAATAAATTTGAGGAACTTTTGGATGAGGCGACTATTGTGCTGTGCTTTTTTAGGAAACATAAATAGGAAGCGCTTGAAAAAGTAATTTTCCGTTCACAGCATTTTTGATAGACGGCGGGTAGACACCGCCAGGACCATAACTAATCAGTGGCCAGTTCTATAAAAATTGAACAGTTGAATAGTTGAACATTTTTATTCACTTTTTCACTGTTCAGCAAAAAAACGGGTTCTATAAAAGTGAATAGTGAACAGCGAAAAGTGAACAGTAAAACGTGAATAGTGAATAGTGTTTTGAACAGTGAATTTCACTGTTCATTTCTGCTCAGTTCTATAAACGACTCTTCAACTGTTCAACTGTTCACAAAAATCTTACAAGTCAAAAGAGACTTGTAAAAAGTTTGAAAAGTCATTTTTCCAGCAGATTTGAACTCAAAAAAGGTAAAGTATTGTTTGTTTATGTTTTTCTAACAAAAATTAAAAGCTGACGGCGTGAAATTTTGTGTCTCTGCATGGGTTTTAGTCTCGCTGTCATTCATCTGTTCTCCACATGATTTGTGGAGTGCCACACCTAGAGATGTAAGGGTCAAAAAAAAATTTTTTAATTTTTTTTTAAAAAGTAAAAAAAATGAGCATTTTTTTTATTTTTTTTATTAAAAATTTTTGAAATTTTTTTTTAATGTGCCCTGAAAATGCCGTTTTTGGCATAATTTTTCGAAAGTTCAACAAAAATTTTCTTTGACTTTACCTTGTCACTTAGTCTTCAACGCTGCAGGTGGTATTCTGGATTGATTTATCAACTGTTTTCAGCCTTGGTGAGTGATGATCGACTCGCGCATTGAAGTACTTGAGCGTCGCAAAGGCTAGTTCAACAAATTCCGATGTCGCTAAGGTGAGATAGAAGCAGAGAACTCACATTTACGCATCGTTTTTCAGGATCTCGAAAGGTCGAAATTGCACTGTCTGCCACTGCAAGCGTAACTTCGTTGGTTGCTCGTTGCTGTTTCGCCTCGTGTCGTCAGCATGATCACACCGGTTTGTTGTTAAACTTGTTTCCGTGTTATTTGAGGTGAATTGAGAGGCAAAACACGAGACGTGACTTCGTCGGTGGGAAAATGGGGTCGCCGAAACCAAGTCTGAAATTTTCACCCTCCTCCCATATGAGTGGGGGTCATATGGTAAGTCGGTGGCTCCTCAGATGGTGATATTCGGACTCCCTGAAAAATTCTGAACAACTTTCATTTAAAAAAAAATTAAAAAAATTTTTTTTAAAGAAAAAAATAGAAAATTTTTTTTTCTTGACATCTCTAGCCACACCCAAGCTTTATGTTGGTGGTGCACCATTTTCAGCCCATGTTTAATTTTTTGAGCAGATCAATGAATTTTTGTTGGTTTCAAGCTGCCAAATAGAAAATTTAGTCAAAATTTAATTTTTTACGAGGGAGTAAAAAACCCATACTTTGCAAAACTAATCTAAAATGACTGTTAATGATGCAAATTACCTGATTTTTAATTTCAAAACGATAAAAAACATCAATTAAGACAAAGCCGCCAAAATCAGTTGAACTTGATCAAAAATTGCACCCTGCCCAAAATATGCCCAGTTTTGTGAATTTGTAAAGTGAGAAAACTCACCTGCACTGCACAAGCACAACTGAGTTTCTTGTTGAAGAAACTCAAATTTCTTTAGCCATTTCGTCAAAAAAATTCTGACTCCGCTCCATTCAGCAGTAAACGAAGTTCGTCGATTGATTTTCCATCGTATGCGGTGGCGTTCTTGACAACAAAACTGGAACCCGGCGTTATTGAAATCAAAATTTTCAACAGATAAGTTGATTACTCATTTAAAGTTGCTCGAATCTTCGCAGAACCAAGAATCAACAAAAAAGGAAACCAAAAGAAACACGTTTCTTTGTTTCTGTTTCTTTTCTATTCAACTGTTCAAAATTCACTGTTCAGAATTTACTCTTCAAAATTTTACTGTTCACTTTTTTCCTTTATAGAACACTATTCAACTATTCTGTTCAAAAATTCACTGTTCACTGTTCACTATTCAACTGTTCAACTGTTCACTTTTATAGAACTGGCCACAGGGTGGGCCTAGGGTTAGGGGCTTTGAAAAAAAAAATTTTTTTTATTTTTTTTTTCGTTTTTAAAAAAAAAAATTTGGATTTTTTTTTCAAACTTAAAAAAAAAATTTGAAAAATTTTTCTTCTACTTTGCTCTGAAAATTCGATTTATGGCATAATTTTTTGAAAGTTCAAACCAAATTTTCTTCCCAACTTCTTTGTGTGCTTAGGTACATGTCATTATTTGGTCATTTTGACCGACGTACTCCATGTTTTTCGATTTGGATGACTTCTAGAGTCAATTTTTAGCGTTGAAATGACTTAACTGAATTGAAATATCGTTTCAGAAATCGTTTTCTTGCAACTTAGAACATGTTTTTTCAGTCGGTAGGCCATGAGATGAACATGATATTTTGTTGATTGGCGTATGTTATAGGTCTACAATGGAGTTGTGCGATATATTGTTAAACAATTGGAGCGGAGATGTTGGTTAATACCACATCACACGACCGTTTTTCAGATACCCGATAACATGGCCACATGTTAAAACTTGCGTGCTGAGCTAAACTAACGTGTTAAACTTGCGTCTGTCAGTTGCCCGCAACGTGATCGCGAAATCATGGTACGTGTTTTCGATACGATGATTTGAAGAGTGGGCTCTCGCCATGTGGCAGATAGCATAGCTGGTTGAACCTGAAAGTAAGTGTCTTGGGGGGGGGGCGACCGGGTCGACAGGGGTTGCCGACTTAGCTACAGCAAACAGGAATTTTTGAACACAGTCAAATTTTGGTAATTTTCTAAAGAGGAACAACTAAGAACGGTTCAATATTCAAGTACACGTCAAAAATTGTCCTGTTTTACTGTTGAAAATGCAACTTTCCCTCTATGAAATGGACATAATTTCAATAAAACACGATTTTCGCTCTTATAGTTTTCCGGATCGTTCTGAAAATAGTCTAGATGAACTCAGCTCGACGAGACGCTTCGAACAAACCTAACTTGTAAAAAAAAATTTTAAAAAAAAAAAATTTTTTTTAATTTAAAAAAAAAAATCCGGATTTTTTTTTCCCCTAACCCTAGGTGGGCCAGAAGTAATGGGTCATTTTTGATTGCCCAATGATACACAAATTGGTGAAGCTGTTGAAGAGTTATACACAATCAAAAGATGACCCACTACTTATGGACCACTTTCTGTATATGCACATTACTCAAACAGATGCAAACTCACGGAACAGCAGTGAAGTTTGCTGGATAAACAGTTGAATCAACCACTTCGCTCGTGATCCTCGGAGAAAATTTACGCAAATACTGAGCATAGTTGCTGGGAGCAGCCGGCAGCTGCTGTCCGTTGGTGTCACTTGTCATAACTGTGTCGATTTCAAAATTTTTTTCTCTAATATGCTCTGAAAACTTCAATTTTGGCACAATTTTTCGAAAGTTCAACAAACCTTTTCGTTGATATTACCTCGTAAAACCGTCAGCAGTCAATTTTGGACCGTTTTACCGACTGATTTTAGGCTGCGACAACGTCTGCGATGAAGTTTTTGAGCGTCCCAAAGCTTGGCTTACCATTTCCGATGCAGATAAGGTGACGATTCGCCTCGCAATCTAAATTCTGAGCGTCCGAGCTGCTTCGTTTGCAAGCGTTACGTTGTCTGGTTGCTGTTTCGTGTCCTGTCGTCGCGACGTCATCAGAATTGATAGAATTTCAAGCCGGTATGTGTGTTTTCACGTGGGCTGGGCTGGGACAATTGGTGCGTTTTGGGGGTCAAACTGGTTGTTGAAAAAACAAAAATGGGGACGCTCAAAAACTTCATCGCAGCAGTAGCGAAAGCGGGACCTCGGGTGAGGGGGGGGGGTGTTTGCCTAATTTTAGAGGGGGGGGGTCAGGTGCCTTATTGGTGAGGGGGTGCACTGGCAGAAAAATTTCGTGAGGGGGGGTGCACGGGATTGCACGGGTAATACCAAATTTTTGCCTCAAAAACACAGAAATTCTTGTAAAATACAGAATATTTTGTGAATACAAGCTGCTTGTTTGGTCAGAAACAACAAAATCTATGCAGGGACAGACACAAACGTCAAGAAAAATGCAAAATATTCGGTATTTTTGGAAAAAATTGAGATGAGATCATAGTTGTTCTAGGGGGGGGCCTGGGGGGGGCCGGCCCCCCCAAAAAATTTTCGAATCTATCTCTATCAGAGAAGTTTTTTCGGCTCAGCTATTATCTATCTAAAAAATTTTCTCAGCCAGCTATCTATCTGAAAATTTTTGTCTTCGAAGATATAAAATGAGTCAATTTTTGACTAAAATTAACCGTTTTTGCTCGAAATTCGTTAAAATTTTGCTAATTTTAGGCAAAATATGCGTTTATACTTGATTTTTAGCATATTTTAAGCATTATTTTGCTGTTTTTATAGCTTTTCAGCGTATTAGCTATCTATCTATCTGATTTCAAAATTTTGACCGGCCCCCCCCCAAAGTCACATGGCCCCCCCCGCGGCCCCCCCCAAAATTTTCCAGCTATCTATCTATCTAAAAAATTTGCTCCAGCTATCTATATCGGCCCCCCCCCCCCCCCCAACCCCTCGGCTCTGGACCGGATGAGATTGACAATCCGCACGGGTAATACCAAATTTTTGCCTCAAAAACACAGAAATTCTTGTAAAATACAGAATATTTTGTGCATACAAGCTGCTTGTTTGGTCAGAAACAACAAAATCTATGCAGGGACAGACACAAACGTCAAGAAAAATGCAAAAATTACGGTATTTTTGGAAAAAATTGAGATGAGATTGACCACCGTGTCCGTGAGGGGGGGGGGGATGGGGTGCGCGATCCCGTGTTTTCTCGCGGAAGAGGGTGGGGGGAGTCTAGTTCTAGTACCCGTGTCAAGGTAAAGGGGGGAGGGGGTACACGGGTATCTGCCCGTGCACGGGCAGGATTTTCGGCTGAGAAGGGGGTGGACCCTCCCCCCGCACTTGGTTGGCCTACATAAGGGTTGCCCTTCTTTTCTAAAAAACCGACACGCTCGTTGTCGGACATTGTTTAAACGGACCTAATTCTAATCCTAATTCTAAAGCATAATTCTAAGCCTAACCTGATCCTAACCTAATCCTAACCTAAGCCAAGCCTTTTCAAGAAGGAAGTTGTTAGAATAATTGCGTTTTTAACAAGTTTTTGTTGAGGCCGGAGCGTGTGCACGCGCGCTAGTGGGTCATGAGCATGAGCATGCCGATGCCGCGTGCGCGCCAGGCTACATAAGTCACAAAATATATAGGGCGTTAATTAAAGTTAACTTCACGCTCTTTACTGGTTTCTTTTTCTTTGCCCGTGTTTTTCTTGGTATCATTGCGGCCTCTGGGCCGAAGAATTGCGCCCCGTTCGATTCCGACCCGAATGTTTTGGCCCGGACGATTCCCGTCCGAATATTTCCGGTCCGGACGATTTCGCCCGGCGAATTTTTCCTAGAACGACCATTAAACTGCTGGGAGTTGGGAGGGTTGATTTTTTTCGCATTCCACAATCAACTAACACAATCGCAGTTTTTAAAATGATTGCAAAAAATAAAAATAAACTTCAGCCAAATCTAATCCCAAAACTAAGCAAAGTTGTTGTAGGTCTCCTAAGCCAAGCCTTTTACATATAAAGGCTCTTCGGAAACGTGAGTTTTTGAAAAAAACTGTTTTGCCGTGATTTGTTTGATTTTGGATTCATCGAAGATCACGAAAAACGGTACAGGTGGTTTACTATTGCTCGTGAAACATTCGCCAGGCCGGAATTGTCCGAGCCCGAATTCTCCGGGCCGCAATCAAACGGGCCGCAATGAGCGGGCTGCAACTGTTCAGGTCGCAATTAGAGAGCCACAATTGAACATACGTCTGCGTGGATTGGTGCAAGTGGGCTGAGTTTTATCTTATTGGATTCGGATTTCACATTCTCTCATTCCCATTCCGTGACTTATGAAGCTTCACGCCCCAAAGCTTCATTATGATATGCACCTGCCCCGCATCCGCATTGCTCATTGCTCATGATCCACTCACTGCACACGCTCTGCACTCAACATAAACTCGTTCAAAACGCAGTTATTTTCATTCTTGCTTTCTTAAAAAGGCTTGGCTTAGGTTAGGATTAGGTTAGGAACAGGTTTTGGTTAAGATTAGGCTTAGTTTTGGTTTTTAGGTATAGGTCCGTTTTAGCAATGTCCGAGAACATCCAATTGTGGAGCGTGAGTTAACTGGAGCGTAATATCATAAAACGTGCCAACCGCTTCACGCCCGCACTTTCGCTACTGCATCGCATTCGCAGATGTTGTTGAATTGAAGCCTGAAATCAGTCGGTAAAACGGTCCAAAATCGACTGCCAAAGGTTTTACGAGGTAATATCAAAGAAAAATTTTGTTGAACTTTCGAAAAATTGTGCCAAAATTGAGGTTTTCAGAGCATATTAATTAGAGAAAAAAAATTCGAATTTTTTTTTAATCGGCATTTTTGTTTTTTTTAATCTTTTTTTAATTTTGATTTTTGTTTAACAATCCTAATCGGGTAGCGCGGAGGTCTCGGGGGCGGGTGCTCTGGGGGTGGTGTGTACCCCCCACCTCCCCCGTTTTCGGTACTGTTGTCTGCAGGGGTCGAGCCCGATTTTTGACGATTTCGAGGGGGGTCCGCCCAAATTGGGGGGGGGGGGTTTGCCGGGTGGGGGGGTGTCGACTTGGTTGGGGGGGGACTCCCCGATTTCGTGGGGGGGGGGGTCCGGTCCGAGAGATGCCAAAATCGTAGGGGGGGGGGGGGTAAAATTTTTTCAAACAACTGAAAATCTAACTGGTATGTGCAAACTGCAAATGGTACGTTTTGTGGTCAAAATGGATAAAAAATTTTGTCAAAAAAACTAAAATAACCCGTTTCATTGTGTAAATGGTAAGAAAAACTATTTGCATTGCGTTTTGAATGGTTTGCAGTAATTTTCTGAGTGAATATAGATCTCCACTGGAATTTGGCGAGGTTAAATCAGTGGTCCAAGTCTTATAGATCTTAGGAGGGGGGGGGGGGGTCAAGTGCAAAAACTAAGTGATACCACACCTAAAAGTAGCCATTCAACACTCAAATATACTATGCTAAGGTAGAGCAAAAAAATTTGTGAAAAAGTGCTCGAAAATGCACTTTTTTACTGTTTTAAGAGACAAATTTGGGTCTTGGGAGGTCGAATTTAAAATTTGAAAGTTCGGAGGGTCAAAATCTGGGAGGGGGTCTAAGCCCCCAATCTCGAGATGGTGGGGGGGGGGGGTGTGGTTTTGGACCTAAATTGGGGAAGGGGGTTGGGGGGTTTGCCTTGTGGGGGGGGGGGGATGTCGACTTCATTGGGGGGTACCGAGTTTGGGGTGGGTGGGTCGTGTGTGTGTGTCACGAAACTAATAATTGTGAATAATTAGTCAATTTTCATTAAATTTTGTCGAGTTTAGAAGAAAATTGTGGATAGCTGGCAAACATTTTGTGGGTAGGTAGACAGCTGGAAGAAATTAGTTTGGAGGGGGCGTACAGAATGCACAGGCAACAGTTTAACACGCTACCACCCAGACCACGAGTGTGACAGATTATTTGCCAAATCAACTACGATAACTCTGCAACTATCAAAGGAGGTGTTTTCTCTGTGGTTTGCTTTTTCATTTCCGTGTTTTGTCTATTTTTCTGAGTTGTTTTCTCAGTGTCAGTTTCCATTGTACAGGGTGGGCCAAAAAAAAGGTTCCATTTTCAAACTGCTGTCACTGGCTGGTGTTTCAATATTATGAGCTGAAATTTTCAGCATTGATAAAACATGTGATGCCATTTTTCTGACAAAATTTTTATCCAGTTTGGTCAAGTAGATTCAGTTTTACAGCGCAATGTTTAAAAATTCCCAAATTTTCAAAAAAAACGGATTTTTAACCAAGAATTTCACAACGAATCATTGCTCATAGACATCCAAATTATTATCAAGGTTTGTCGTCCGGCAGCGGCTGGATTGAATTTTACGCGAAACTGGCGAGTCACTGCAGAAAAACTTTCAGATTGCTCCCACCAGATAGCACACCAGACCCGTTGTTCTGCTGTCCACTTAACCATGACGAAACTGCAGAAAACTGAAACTGAAACACTGTTTTTATTCAAACCGCAGAAAATTTTTTTAAAAGAAACAAATTAACAGACAGAGCAACACAGAAAACAAAAAATCAACTGAACAATTCTTTCTGTCGCAGTCGCATGGCTGCTGACTCGAGTCCGTTGTGAAACATCCGAATTTCGCTCGAGGTGCTCAAATGCAATTTAAGTGTGAAAGAGTGAAACCTTTCCACTCTGAGCGCATGATTTGAACTATCACGGGTATCCAAAAAGACCCATTTGTCACCTTTGCAACAGTTTCAAAATTGAATCACGCATCTTGATACTAATTTTTTCTTGCACTCATTACAGTCAATTTGTTGATTTTTCGAGCTTCTTAGAAAATTTGCCACAGTGAGCGCTAGGAATTGTATATCGGAAAAACATTTTTGTCAGTAAAATGGCAACACATGTTTTATCAGTGCTGAAAATTTCAGCTCATAATATTGAAACACTAGCCAGTGACAGCAGTTTGAAAATGGAACCTTTTTTTGGCCCACCCTGTAGATATAATTTGATTCCATAAGTATTATCATGCGGATGCGCGAGCGAGCGCAGCGAGCGGAGAGCGCATCACGCATAATATGAGCCGTTATACCCCAGCGCGCTTTTTTCAAAATTGCTCGCTGCCTCCAGCGAGCATAGTATAAGCCACAAACTTGGTTCCGTGCACACGAAACGAACACCCAAAGTTGTGCTTGGAGCCGTGAAAAAATTTTTATCCGACTACTTTTCATACGCTGTAGACACGAAAAACCTATTCTGAAATTTATGTTACTTATTTTCCTTGGTATTTTTTTTTCTGGTATGTAATCAACATGTGTTCGCCCTTTCAATTTTTACCTGCGACACTTTCGCAGTCGAACAAAAATGTTCCCTGGGGTAATTCCACCCGGAGATTTTGAAAATTGGGTTAATTTTTTACCCAGACCCTGTTTTTGGGTAAAAAATTGGGCATTTTTAATTGTTGGGAGGGTTTTCACCTGGTTTTAAGTGTTCGCCCTTTCAATTTTTAGCTGGGACACTTTCACAGTTGAACAAAATTGTTTCCTAGGGTAATTTCATCCGTAGATTCTGAAAATTTAGTTTATTTTTTTGCCCGGGCATTTTTTTGGGGTCAAAATTGTGCATTTTTTAAAGTTGGTAGCATTTTGACTGGGTATCAGTTTTTCACTCTTACAAATTTTGTCTGAGCTACGAAAAATAGGAGAAATGTTTAGTCCGTAGGAATTCAATGCGCTGATCACGGATTTTGGGTTAGTTTTCTTACGTGAGCAACTCTAGATGCTGAATCGTGACGATATCGGGCGAATCGGCCGTGGAAATCGGCGAAATCGGTCCACGAACGAAAAACAAGAAAAGGGTGTTTTCCAGGGTAATTCAATGCGCCGATCACGAATTTTAAGTTAGTTTTCTTACGTGAGCAACTCTAGATGTTGAATCGTGACGATTTCGGGCGAATCGGCCGTGGAAATCGGCGAAATCGGTCCAGGAACGAAAAACAAGAAAAGAGTGTTTTCCAGGGTAATTCAATGCGCTGATCACGAATTTTGGGTTAGTTTTCACACGTGAGCAACTCTAGATGCTGAATCGTGACGATTTCGGGCGAATCGGCCGTGGAAGTTGGCGAAATCGGTCCAGGAACGAAAAAGAAGAAAAGGGTGTTTTCCAGGGTAATTCAATGCGCTGATCACGAATTTTGGGTTAGTTTTCTTACGTGAGCAACTCTAGATGCTGAATCGTGACGATTTCGGGCGAATCGGCCGTGGAAGTTGGCGAAATCGGTCCAGGAACGAAAAACAAGAAAAGGGTGTTTTCCAGGGTAATTCAATGCGCTGATCACGAATTTTGGGTTAGTTTTCTTACGTGAGCAACTCTAGATGCTGAATCGTGACGATTTCGGGCGAATCGGCCGTGGAAGTTGGCGAAATCGGTCCAGGAACGAAAAACAAGAAAAGGGTGTTTTCCAGGGTAATTCAATGCGCTGATCACGAATTTTGGGTTAGTTTTCTTATGTGAGCAACTCTAGATGCTGAATCGTGACGATTTCGGGCGAATCGGCCGTGGAAGTTGGCGAAATCGGTCCAGAAACAAAAAAAACAAGAAAAGGGTGTTTTCCAGGGTAATTCAATGCGCTGATCACGAATTTTGGGTTAGTTTTTTATGTGAGCAACTCTAGATGCTGAATCGTGACGATTTCGGGCGAATCGGCCGTGGAAGTTGGCGAAATCGGTCCAGAAACGAAAAAGAAGAAAAGGGTGTTTTCCAGGGTAATTCAATGCGCTGATCACGAATTTTGGGTTAGTTTTCTTACGTGAGCAACTCTAGATGCTGAATCGTGACGATTTCGGGCGAATCGGCCGTGGAAGTTGGCGAAATCGGTCCAGGAACGAAAAACAAGAAAAGGGTGTTTTCCAGGGTAATTCAATGCGCTGATCACGAAATTTGGGTTAGTTTTTTTACGTGAGCAACTCTAGATGCTGAATCGTGACGATTTCGGGCGAATCGGCCGTGGAAGTTGGCGAAATCGGTCCAGGAACGTAAAACAAGAAAAGGGTGTTTTCCAGGGTAATTCAAGGCGCTGATCACGAATTTTGATTAGTTTTTTACGTGAGCAACTCTAGATGCTGAATTGTGACGATTTCGGGCGAATCGGCCGTGGAAATTGGCGAAGCGGTCCAGGAACGAAAAACAAGAAAAGGGTGTTTTCCAGGGTAACTCAATGCGCTGATCACGAATTTTGGGTTAGTTTTCTTACGTGAGCAACTCTAGCTGCTGAATCGTGTCGATTTCGGGCGAATCGGCCGTGGAAGTTGGCGAAATCGGTCCAGGAACGAAAAACAAGAAAAGGGTGTTATCCAGGGTAATTCAATGCGCTGATCACGGATTTTCGGTTAGGTTTCTTATGTGAACAACTCTAGATACTAAATCGTGACGATTTCGGGCGAATCGGCCGTGGAAATTGGCGAAATCGGTCCAGAAACGAAAAACCAGAAAAGGGTGTTTTTCAGGGTAATTCAATGCACTGATCCCGGATTTTGGGTTAGTTTCTTATGTGAGCAACTCTAGATACTGAATCGTGACGATTTCGGGCGAATCGGCCGTGGAAGTTGGCGAAATCGGTCCCAAAACGAAAAACAAGAAAAGTGTGTTTCCCAGGGTAATTCAATGCGCTGATCACGGATTTTGGGTTAGTTTTTTATGTGAGCAACTCTAGATACTGAATCGTGACGATTTCGGGCGAACCGCCGTGGAAATTAGCGAAATCGGTCCAAATACAAAAAACTGTGTTGTCCATGGTAATTCATTGCGCCGATCACGGCTTTTGGGTCAGTTTTCTTATGTGAGCAATTCTAGATACTGAATCGTGACGATGTCGGGCAAATCGGCCGTAGAAATAGCATAGGCGAAATCGGCCCAAAAAACGAAAAATGAAAACCCTGAGGTATCCGGGGTTTAGAAGAATGTGTGACCAACGAGATGTGAATTTGGTTCGACCTTCGGGACTTATTTAAAAGTCAGAATATTATCTAAAAATGCGGGAGACGCATATAAAAGGAGGAATATGGCTTTGTGTAAGCAGTGAGAGACTTGGCTCGACAACTCTTTTCAAGTCTCTGATGTGGTACACACGGATACAAGTACATAAAAGCCATATTTTTGCGCCGTTTATTCACTATTTCGGTTGCACATGTACTTTGTAGACAATTAAAACTTCAACATTTGCGGTATTTCGGGCATTTAGCGACCACTAAAACCACTAAAATAACGATCAGACTTCAGATCGCTGATACTGGTTTGCCCAGAACAAAGTGTATCGCAGAGGCATTAGGGAACGCCAGGTCTCCTTCTGTGGCAAAGGCAACGACTCACGGGACAGACAGTTTTGCCACTTGAGTTTGGTAAAAAGGCTGAAAATCAACGGAAGACAACACCTTTTTGTCACTGGTGCTGGTGTGTACACAGCGATGCGTACGTTAGCAACGATAAAACCACATGAAACAATGTTTTGCAGTCTCTGATTTTTCTGTTTTTGCACAGAATTTACAGATTGTTGATTTACAGAAGTTCTGCACAGAATTTGCACAGAATTTCGCACATGATGTGATTTCGAACTAAACTGGAAAGGACAGTGAAAAATAATTTTAAAACTGTTTTACACTTTTCAGTAAAACAAACGCGGCGCAAAAATATAGCTTTTATGTACTTGTATCCGTGTGTACCACATCAGAGACTTGAAAAGAGTTGTCGAGCCAAGTCTCTCACTGCTTACACAAAGCCATATTCCTCCTTTTATATGCGTCTCCCGCATTTTTAGATAATTCAAAACGTATTTTTGAAGCAGCTGCATGATGTTAGGGTCGGGCGCACACACTTTTCCCGCAAACAACTCATCATTCACGGACGTAACAATGGAATTAGCATGTTGTTGTTGTCGTTGTCCATGATAATGACAAATAGCCGTAAAACAACCATGTTTCAATGGTAGTGTTCTTTTTACGGGTGTTTGCGCGGACATGGTGCAGTGCACAGACACCACGTTCGAGGTCACCGTCTTCGTCGTTGTCGGCGACTGTCATGCCCATTGAACAAATTGGTTGGCACGTCCCGTTCGTACGTAGATGTACAATCAACAATTTTCCTTTAGTTTTTTACGACGCAAATACCTCTTACACTCGTGTAATGTATCATATTGACGTGATTTTTCGCGCCGTCTTCTCGACGTTTCCGACGACAGCGGCGTTGTTGTGCGTTGTGTTCTTGTGTGTGTGTGTGGCTTTTTAACACACCGGTAATTGGTATTTCACACTACACCCTTCGACATCCTAGTCAATTTGCGCAAAATACATCTAGTTAACGCGGCTTTTGTTTATTTGATGGTTTAGTGTGTATATTACATATATCACGTTCGAACGTGTAATTTTTGCTCGAATTATTCGAAACGTTCGGTGGTGGTCATTCTGCAATTTTTGGTCAAGATCTACAATGTCGTGCCGAGGCGATTTAAAAATTTTTGCAATTCTTTTAAACAATTCAACATTTTTTAGGCGGTCCATCATACAGTTCCAATGACGAATACATAACTCCCCGACTAAAATTCAACAATGCTGCCACCAGCATTGATCGGTTCCGTCGGCAGCATTCCACGGGCCCGGTGTGCGATTGCAAATCTTCTGACTCAGCTGTTCGTGCTGTTGCTCGTCAGCCGATATGGGTCGTCCTACGTGTCCGAGCCGACGTTCTCACTGGTGGTGCCGCCTTGTACTGACTCGAACGTGAAATGTCTCACATGGGCAAAGATGAAGGAGTGCAAATCGAATCCACAGTGGATGCTGGTCAACTGCAGATGTGCGTGCTCGTTCCAACTCGGTATACCAATGAAGGCATTCCCAGGTATGCTGCGATGCGTTGTTTAGTTTGTTTGTTCTGCTGTGGTAAAAATCATTGCTGTATGACCATTGAACCGATTATACATGTAAAAAAAAGTTAAACAGTTTTATCGTTTCAGACGTACTCCAGTGGTTATCCGTGGAAGGATGGGTGATTCGAAAAGCTTGCCTCCGTGGACGAAATCAAGGACCGCCTATTTATAGGGTCTGTTCAATGGTGGTTTCCTTGAGCGTTATCGGCTGAAGTTTGAAAGATGTTTTTACCATTGGCTGTCTTAACTTTTGTTTTGAAACATCCGACTTGAATCAAATCAATGCTTTGAAATTAAAGACGCAAACTTTTGATATGTGAACTCGAAAATCAAACTTCAGAGAACAAGCGGTTTGGCCAAGTTTTGTTGAGTCAGACACCCGCCCGTTAAAAACTTTAGAGAAACGAAGAAACAGCTCCGGCAACGTTGTTTGGAACAATGTACGGAGAGACGAACTTGTCTATTTTCTCGTGTCCATTTTTGCTTTGACCTGGTCACTTGGTGCACAATAACTTCTTTGCCGTTACAGATCGACACAATGCGCGAGTGCATCCGCCTGTGCGAGCAGGAACAACGGTTCAAATGTCGCTCTGTCGATTATCGCCCCTACGATCACATTTGTGCGCTCAGCAGCGAAGACAGTCACACGGCGAAGGGCGACTTCTTTTCGCCTTGCTATCTGGACTATGGACTGTTCGACACGTGGTACGCCGAGAGGAGAACAGGTTGGTAAACAAGCGTAAACAGCAACGACACAGCATTTGCAAGGATTCATTCACAGGGTGATAACACAATAACAGCAATAATACATCCGCTTGTCATCCAGAATCGGCGAACAGCTTCACCACCGCTTACTCAACAAATTATTGAACAAGTTGTTGAGCTGCTACTGGTTGTTATTTGTTCAGCCACCAAAAATAGTGCAGCACATTTATCGTGTACAAAATCGTGAAACGGCTAATTTTCTGGCAGCTCAACAATTCGTTGAATAATTTGTGGAGTGGGCGTTCTCAGTGACAATAATACAACAATGTATTTGTTAAGTTAGAGGCACTACACTTTTTGTTTGCAGCTGCCTGCCTGGATGAATACCGCGAGTGTCGAAGTTTAGCGCTCGCTGGTGACTGCCAGTCGAACGAAAGCTGGATGCAGATGCACTGTTGCTCTGCGTGTGCGACGTTGCCGCCGTGGATCAAGGAACGATTCGTGAAACACATACGCCGGTGAAAACAGGAAACACGCTGCTGAAAAATCTGTTTATTTTCGTCGTCACAATGTTGCTTCGCTCGTGTGTCACTGAGTCTGCCTCCGCGCTATATGTTTGAAAGACAAAAGGTGCTATGTTAAAAGTTGCGTTATTAACGCTTGCTAAATTTGTTTCAACGGTTTTGATGGTGTTTTAGTTCCGTGTTTTTTTAATAAGGATAGCTAAATGATAATGTTTTGCCGTACCCTACCCTGAAGCTTTATAATGAATGTGTTACGTCATTATTGAGTGCTGGCATTGTGTCCTGCTTCAGGTCATTTTATATGTAAACAGTGTCTTTGTTAAACCTTTTTTCGCAGAGTACAGAGCTCGCGAAACTTTAACTCTCAATAGGAACGTATTGTTAAATCACAAAGATGACAGGTTTAAAGAAACACACTGTACATGTATCTTGAAGGTGTTCACTGGCTTGTTTTGAAATCTGTTTGCAACATTCCAATCTATCACCGTGATTAAGTTTTTTTATCCGCAATAAAACCAAAAACAACGTTCACTCAAATTATTCGCATGATACATTAACATCACGAGACGGACTTTAAAACTGAAACAAGAAGATTGCTCGTTGTTTGCAAAAATTACAAACAGTCACGCAGAATCAAATACATTTAGCATCAGTGGCCGCAAATGATCAGGAATCATTTCTTAAAAATATGACTGAAACATTTACTGGAAAAGTCATTTCGTTACATATTGATAGCGATGTTTCTAACATCTTCCATTGTACGTGCAGATCTTCCGGAGTCTCTTAATTTTTTAATAAAACGTGTTTGTTGTGCAGCCGGCCGTGCATTACGAATACTAACTGTAGTTTTTTTTCTAATCAATGCCTTGTAACCAATAACTTTTCAATCTCAATGATAAAAGAAAGTGATTATGGTCTTGAAGATTAGAACCAGCAGCACTAACGAGGCCAAAGTTTAATTCAAACATCGTTGAAAGCTATATCATTCTGTTTTGCTAATATGAAACGGTAAGCTTTCGTTAAAAAGGTGAAAATCGCAAAGGATATTTGCAGGTTTAACAGGTTAGTTCGCAGGTAAAAGAAAATATTACATCCACTATAATTCAGGCCAGAGAGCTTTCTGTGAAATCCCCTGAAATGTTTCATCCGCAGCCCGTAATAATCTTTCAAACAAATAACTTCCCACACGTAACTTCATTTTATGCGTGACACGTTAAAACTAGATTCAGCTCAGATGTTCTGCCGCGCATGTTAAAACGAAAACCGTTTTTTTTCTTCTCTATTTGTTCCGGAAAACAGGTAAATGAGTCGAACTAACTCATGAGCAAACGACCGTCAACCGCAAAAACTGATGTTGACCCAGAACGTATGACTTTACTTGATTTGCCTAATAATATGAGAAAAGTTAACGGAATCGAAGACTCCTGATACAAAGAAGGGAAAATTACAAAAAAACGTTCAGTTTGTGGCACATTACATAACATATCAATAACTGACGGACCAAGTAATGTCACTGCCGCCAGACCATGCATTGCCAACGCACACCACGTCAGACTACGTTGAAATTGTGATCCTTGCTCTCATTGCCGGTTTGTTGTATTGCCTTCCTCTTCTTTTCTCGGCCGCAATGGCTGCATTTAGAATGGAATTAATTGCATTGCAATTAGAATCTTTTGTATTTCAGTGTTTGGCTCTTTTGGCAATGTCTTCACGGGCATCAATCTGCGGCGAGTTTATCGGCACCGAAAACGAAAACGGCACAAGGTTCATTTTCATAAAATCGAAAAGTCATATACACATAGCTGTTTTCATTTTGATCGTTTCCATACGGCATACACCACCGTGTATAGCGTGACTGCCGAATGTCATTCCTCTGGCTGAAGATGGCGTTGACGTGCGCAAATCTGCTGGTCTGCGGCGTTGTGGCGCCGTGGAAGATGTTCTGGTTGATCACGTATCAGTGGCTCGGCGGCATATGGCTGTGCAAGACGGCGCACTTCACGTTCATGGCCGCCATCAATTTCGCGTCGTTCGTTTTTTTTATGTAGACAATGGAAACTCTCGATTGATCAAATAACCGATACAGTAAGACGTTGCAAACACTTGTTTCAAGGTATATGATCGTGGTCGTTGCAATCGATCGTGTCCGCATTGTGCATGCTGGCGCAAACCGACGCGCTTCCAAGGTATTTTTTATTGTCATTAACTTTATTTTGCTTTTTTTAAGTTTATCTATTGACAGTCTCAAATGCGCTTTGCGCAGATGACGAACGCCCGTGGGCAGCAGTCGCGCGTCGCCTCGCTGACCGCCGTTGCGTCTGCGCTCGCTCTGCTGCTTTCATCGTGCCAGTGGATTGTGTTCACCGTTGTCCAGCCGTTCCCACCGGTTCGGCGTTTTTTGCACTAACATTTTGTCAGCTCAACCAACAAATTATAAACGGCAACACGGCAACTTTATTTTGTCAGTGAAGGTTTTATGATTTTCAAAAGTTTGTTCTTATTGATTTTTTTTTCAGAAACCGTGGTATCAATGTGTGACAATCTGGGATCGCAACAAAATTTCTCGTTTCACTGGGAACAATACAAATGTGACAGAAAACGCAACCGAATACAACTATACCCTTGATGATCAAGCTCCGATGATTTATCAGGTCAGCTAAATTATTTTCACCGGCACCAGATCCGTGCGAACCCCTGGGGTGTCTCGGGGGCGAGCGGCAAGGCGGTGGAGAACCTGCAAGCATGTGGAAGTCAGTGCCGGTGTCAAAAGTTTGAGCCCGCAATAGCAGATCATTTCTCTGTTTCGTTTCTCTGTACCCGCAAGCCGTTGTTCAGTCACTCAATTTCTGCTGGCCCGCCACCAAGGCCCCATAGGTTCGCACGGGTCAGACTGGTTGAAGGATTCAATGGACTGTTAGGCACAACAGACGGCTCTGTCTTTGTTTGCCAGCTATACCACCTGTGCACCGCGTTCTGGCTTCCATTTGCGGTGATCGTTGTGTCGTACGCCTACGTCGTGCTGGCACTGAACCGCTACGCAAGCCAGAACCCTGTCGCCAGTCGCACACTCCATCGGCATGGACCGATCATCAGGAAAAGGCACAATTTCACATTCGCTCCAAACGCGCTGACTGTGCTCAGTGGTGGCACGAGCATCTGCAGCGAGGAGCAGACGTGCGCGGACGGCAACAAAATGGGCACGACGTCAAACGTGGCAAGCGCCGTCAATCAGACGCCAAACCAGTTCGCATTCGCCGTGCAGACGCCGACGGCCAGCCAGTGCTCGTTCGCGCCACTGTCAAACGCAGCATCGCTTGTTGCCCTCAATCGTCGCGATTGGTTAGTTGGTGGGGGTCAATTTGTGTGTGTGTGTGTTGACGTGGACAAATAAAACATTGCACTACTGACGGAAAATCTTGTTTCAATTAAAAAAACGCCTGACAGCGTTTATAAGTTCAGGAATAATCGTAACCACATAGTTTCTTATACCCCAGAAAGTTCATTGCCACCTGCAGGCCGCCAGTACCGCTACCGAACGATCATCAGCCGACTGTTTCGTCATCCGCACAGACTGAGTTCCGCCTGGGCGCCTCGAATCCATCGCTGCATTCAACACACCCCTGCGGCACTGTTGCGGCGGCAGTCAGCGGCACTCAAACGAGCGTCCACAAGGTCTCGAGTCCGGCGATGGTGAGCGCGAGCAAAAAACGCATGTCGCTGACGATCGACATGTACCACTATCAGCGGCGTCCGGCGCTGACCAACAAGGCGTTGACGCCGACGCACTCCGCGTGCAGCGACAGCGTCAGCTCGTTCAACACAGTGGACAGGAGCGACGAGCGGCACGGCGACACGACCGTGCTGATGCTGCGCTCGATCTCGGCCGTGTTCGGGCAGGCGCTCGTGCGTCAGATGAATCGCACCGCCAGACTGCTCCAGCAACAGGAACGTCGAAACAGGGCACGTGGCATTTGTTGTGAGAAAGGAGCTTACCCCGAGGAGCACTTTGGGATTGGATTACGTTTACTTTGGGCGGCTGTACTCCAAACAAACGCACTGGAACACCCGAATACAAGCTACACAACCATTCAGTGAACCACACCATCGGAGCAGTTATTTAGCTTTGTTAAATTGAATCACCGGTTGACAAGCTTCCAATCCGTGAAAGAGTGAGAAACGCAAGTCAAAGCAGAATAAAACAATACATCAAATCAGCATTCTCTTTCAGCGCAGAATCAAACCGCTGATCACAGCGACGTTGGTCACCGGTTGCTATTTGATTTCGTTTCTGCCGTACAACATTCTGGCGTTGTTCCAGGTGTTCAGCGATGGACGGTACTCCGATTATGTGAATCAGGTGATCAACTTTGCGTCTGCATTTGTTTTTGTGAACTCGGCGGTTAGTCCACTTTTGTATGGTTGGACAGAGGATTGATGCAAGTATCGTCTTATTGCCAAAAAGTGTGGACGCGTGAAAAAAAAACTAATAAATAGCCGGGTGCCACATGTTGTGGTGTTTGATGTTTGGTGATAAGTTCCCTTATGGATGGATCATGGAGCATGGACCAACACACACGCATTCTGCAGTTGATCACTGAAGAATGAGTTTTTTTATTTTTTTTTTAAATCAGAAAATACAAACGCGGATTAAAACTAAAATTTTATTACCATACATAGCCCAAGTGGTGCAGAATCACAATGAAAATACCAAGTTTGTCATACATGCAGCATTTGAAAACATTAAAAACTGACGTGCCCATTGAGAACGATGACTTTTTAAAAACAGAAAAATATAAACAACTAACCAAAAACAAAAGTGTCATAATTTTGATGGAAAATTCAAACACACAAAACATGCAGGCACAAGCAATCTGCATATTAATTGCATGAATGAACACACATTTTGGCCCAAATAACACAGCTTTTGTTTTGTTTGGCAGAACAAACGCAGAAATTGGTACATATACTGAGTATTAAATTGCAAATGGTGCGGAATGACCTAAAAGAACCTCAACAAACAAAGGATAGTTCTAGAAAAGAAACTACTCTAGCTCGAAGTCAAATGGATTGTAACTGAAATGGAACAGCTGCTGTTTTTTTTCGCTGGTTCAGTACCAGGCAAATCTTACAAGCCGTCTGACTTCTTCGCCAAATACACCTCACGAAAAAATTTGACTCTAAACAATCTTGTTCCAAAATTTATAGTCTCCATTATTTGACTTAAAGAAATTTTAGAAATTCTTTAATGATGTAAGCAAGTTTCGAATTATGGTGTCCCAAAAAGAAAAAAAAACTGTACACATATCACAGAATGCTGACTTTTCGTTTCCTCGTCGCCGCAGCAAACAACTACAATGAACCAAAGATCATTTAAGCGACAAAAATAAATACCGTGTGAAAATACCGTTAGCTGAAGGAAATAAAAATTACGAAGGATGCTAGTTTTTTAGCATAGTGGATAAAAACATTATTCAACACTATTGGAATGACTACGAGTACTTGACCTCGCACAATTGTACAATCAACTAAGAATCAACCACACTAAATCGACTTCATTGTACATTTTCGACGTTTTAGAAACTTGAAGAACCTACATGTAAACTACAGCATGGCCGAATAAATGAGGCAGTCCATCAAGGCGGGATTAGTCGCTGACTAGGAGTTGTCTTTTTCAAAAATGCCAACATAATTTCTAATCATGTGTGCAAGGGAGAAAG
The DNA here is from genome assembly GCA_030248135.1 of Theristus sp. LFF4_11. Classification (NCBI taxonomy): domain Eukaryota; kingdom Metazoa; phylum Nematoda; class Chromadorea; order Monhysterida; family Xyalidae; genus Theristus; species Theristus sp. LFF4_11. The sequence continues at coordinate 35,852 of JASANC010005472.1, forward strand.
AATGAACAGAATAGCACGGATAATCCATTAGTTTAAAAAAAAACGCGTCAAATTTGGCATACAATTTGGTTTCTGAACTTCTTTTTCTTTCATTCAAAATTCGCGCGCTCCTTGCACCCTGAAAAAAGCTGCCATGTTTAATCGGCCATACTGTACATACCACATGCAGTATATCAAATTCAACTTGGGTCCAGCAGTATTTCAACTTCAGAAACTGTGCCATTAGCAAAAGAGAAAGAGCAAAGACAAGCAAGAATATAACAAAACAGGAAAATGAAAAGAACTCGAAGTTATTTTGTGGAACTTCGAGCTCATAAGCAACAATTTGAGAAGAACACAACGGAAATATTATGATTGAGATTCGGCACGGGCGACAACCGCACCGCACAGTTTCAGAATGTGGAAACAAGAGCTTGAAGCATAAGTTGAAAATTGAATAATGTGATTTTCGAAATTATACAACAGCATGGTAACGTAACTGTACACAAGTAAGGCACGTTGGCACAGAATGGGCGGTTTCGATTCGGTTCAGAATAAAAAACAAAGTGATTCGTGTAAATAATAAAGGCATTATTTCTGTAGTTTGACAAACTGATTTTGTAGCTTGATTTTGGTCTATATGATTATGGTAAAGGCAATTCAGGTAATGCTTTCCAAAAAGTTGAAATTCTAGATCTGCTTGCCTGAATTAGATAAAATAGATTGTTTGTTAATGAAACATCACAAAACTCAAAACAACAAGAAGAACAAATAACAATACGGTTTTGGTTACCCATAACTTGGCGAGCGGTAGGCGGCGTGTGCACATTTTTTAGAACTGAAGGCCAGAAAAGAAGAACCCAATCAATCGTGGAGACACACAATGCATACGAGCGCCCGCACGCACAGCAACAACAACGCACGAGAACACATTCACACAACAGTTTACAACGACACCATATCCTCCGTGTCGACTTGCACTTTGATGAACATCACGTCGTCGCGGATGTAATCCAACTTGTCGAGAATGGCCAGCTCACAGAACTTCTGCGCTCCGAACGACGCGTTTCGTTCGCTGGTCGGTCGACCCAAGAACGCGCGGTTTTCCTTCACGGCGTTCGGTTTCACCGTGTACCTAAACATGAATGTGCAGTTTTTACAGAAACGTTTCCCACAATACTACGCCTAAAAAGTTTAGCAAAAATGCCGCAAGACTGAAAACATTCACAAATTGCGTACGTGATGTTGCGGCGAGCGGCTGGATCCTGACACTGGTCGAGCAGCGTGAACGTCACGCGATGGCTGAACGGCCACGTCAGCAGAGCGTCGTATTCGCCGCGAAGAATGCCGACAAACAGTGACATGTGCTTGCCACGCACTGCGGGGTAAATTTGGATTTTCCTTTTCTTGGTATGCGGTTGATTTTGCTTGAAAAGGTTCAAGAAATTCAAGAAAATACCTTTTCCATCACCAAACAGACAAGCAGACAGTGCCATCTTGTAACCGTGACGACCCGTGAGAAATGGTGGCGAAAAAATTGTTGTTCGCGAACCGGCTTTCGCTTCGTTGTACCTGGGAAAAAACTCACAGTGCTGATGACATGCGCTTCCTTTAGTGCATTGAAGCAGTTTTGTACGTTGGTGGTACTGACTTTTGCACATAATTGTCAATACGCCAGAGCAACTGAGCTCCATACAGCTTTTCCAAGTTGTCCGTCTTCAAGCTGAGCTCCTCAATACGTCGCCCAATGCGTTCGGTGTTCAGTTGCATGTTCAACAGTAGCCGTTTGAGCTCAACGACGCCGTCGCATAACAGCGACAAATGGCGCGTCGGCTCTTCGCGAATGTGCTTCTGCAGTACTGTGCGCTCGCCCTGAATGATGAAATGTACGGTTAAATTGGTTATTCGTGCTATTCTGGTCATTCTTTATACATTGCGCACTCGATTGGCGAATATCTTGGTATTTTTAAAAAAGGCAACTCCTAGTCTGCGACTGATCTCGCCTTGAATGAGACTGCCTTATTTATTCGGCCTGCTGTATCTGGTTTTGGATATGTGTAGAACCGATTAAATTCATGTTAATGCATGAAGTACATTGTAAATTGTGGAATCGGGATAATACTACAGGCATACCAATGCCGCAGAACAGCAAGCTAATTTTAAAACAAAGGTGGGCAGAATGTTGCAGCATGAACGAATGGTTGGCCCAGTTTAGTCTTTATGGCAGTATTAATGACAAAACAACAATGTTTGTGTCGGTATAAATAACACGGAATTATATTATAGCACTTGTGCTGCACCACCACACGTCCTTGTAAACGAGAAACCAATAACTGCTAAGGGCAGGTTAGATACCAACAGATGCTAATATGACAAGCTCAGCTTGAGCTGTCACATACCGGTAAACAATAAATATGGACGAGCTCCGGTCATATTGTCACAACATCACTATTAGAATAAATCAATTGTCTGAACAATAATAATTGTAATTGTAGCTTCAGATTGACCCATTGAAGGAACTAATAATGATGAACCGAAAAAAAGAGATCGCGGACTGAGGGATTGTCACACAGACTAATGTCATTTTACCAAGATTTAACGAATAAAAACGTATTGAACAAAGCCAAACACGAGCTGTGCTCTGATGCAATGTACCTTGTGTTTGCAGCCGAACTCGGCAAACGGACAACTGCTGCCAGCCTTCGGGCACGTGTTCAAGTGGGTTCGAAGCTGAAATACACGTTATGAATTAATAATGCATTTAGAGACCTGAATTATGCTAGACTTGGCAAGTACAAGTTTCCAGACATGTTCTTCGCTGATAATATGGTTTGGAGAACAAGAGAATCAAGTGTATTGTGTGGTGCGCAAATCTGCGACATCGCTTTGTGTGCCCCAAAATAGTCAGACCGTGAAACAGAGATGAAAAATTCATGACAAGCTTGAACAGTGCTTCAGTCGGTGGTCTAACAAGCGTGCTAGCTGGAAACTCCTTCATTTGGAGACTGTTTTTACGATTCGTTAAGCTGTTGCATAATCACCCACCGACAGCATATTTTGTGTCTTTTATTCTATCAGTTCCACATTAATACGGCGTAATCAGTTGCCAAAGCGTCGATCATTCTGAAAACTGACTTGAAACAATGAAACAAGAAACGGAAATTGAGGCAAACCTCTTCGCGTGCGTATTTCGCCTTTGAACAGCCGTTCGGACACTCGAGCGGAAACAACGGACAGGCGCGGTAATGCTCCTCCAGCTGCTCGTACACGATCTCCTTCTTGCAGTGCTCACAGTCGAGGCGGCGCTTCGTGCAGTCCTCCAGCAAATGCTGCTCCAAAAAGCGACGCTCGAACGTTTCACCGCACTTCTTTGTGCACTCGATCACCGCGTTCTCGCACTCTTGAATGTGTCCCTGGACAAGCAAGGCGGTTTTGTGGGTTTCATTATGAACTTTTCACACTTGAAATTTCAACCCGCTACTCGTTTACCTCGGTTTTAACCAGATTCAACAGCGGTAGCAACCCTCTTTACCAGAAAAACGAAAAAAAAACAAAAAAAACAACGCACCGGCAGTTCACGCAGCGTGCCCGTCCACGTGCAGCCATTCTCGCCGAACGAGCATTTCACTTTCAGCTGCTGGATCTTCTTCTGCAGCGGCTTATCAACGAACGCCTTGTCCCGATTGATGGTCTTCCCGTCCACCGGGCACTTCCCACCGCTCCTGGAACAAAGACCAAGAAGAAACTAGTACTGGACGTAAAAAAGCGCACCAATGAAAGAATTCAGCGCAGAAACCCAAACGTGACAGAACTGTAAAATTGCGGAGAGAAAATCGCGGCCTGACACGAATGTTCATGCTATGAATGAAATCAAAAACAAGCGCTTGCGAAACGAAACGCACTTTCAAAATAACTTTCAGACAAACAAAACAACCAATTGTGGTGTGTGCACGACTTTCGCACAACGCTTTATGGGACCAACGACCAGACAGAAAACATATAAATACAGGTGTATAGAACCGTTTTACGAAAAAATGCGAAATTGCATACAGCCACACAACGGAATCAGAGCGTAAGCTGATCTGTGAATTGTATCGAATACGTGTTGTCAAGCGGGACATAACACCGGCTTATAATGTAAACAATGATTTGCACCCAACAATGGACGAACGCGGCACCTGATACCCGATCACAACGTTTTCACACAATTCTGAGAATGTGGACACAATCAGGGTCAAATACTCCAGGCTGATTTCCGCTAACAATTGAGCTCTAAACTGTGCCAACTTCCAGACCAAATTGTTTGTTTCCAGAGTTTTAGCCCGATAAAACACTGGACAAAAGAAGAAAAGACCAATACAAAGAATAAACAATAGGAGCTGGTAGTTCCGTTGAACCAACTGAACTAAGCGGCGCAAGTCTTTATCATGATACGGTAAGTTTTTTTTTTCATTCTGTTCGGATCAGACGAGCCCATATGACTGGAAACACACGTAACAGAAAATGGTTGGTTTCTGTTTCGTTTATCAGTGCGGTAAAGAACTTTTCATTCGCATTTGAAACTAACGTCGCTTATCAACAAACCGTAAAAAGGAGTCACCACATGGAGCTCCAGGCTTGTCTGCGCCTGTTAACACTGTTTCACAATAACAAAACAAAATGCATTTTTTTGAGACAGCGTTAGTTTTTTTCTGATAACAGCAAGTAAAATCAAAGAAAAAACAGTGCATTTCAAACGCATAAAGCTGCTGTTATCAAGTTGAACAAACCTGATGCCTGGTGTCTGTTCAAAAACTAAAAGCGCAATAAAGGTGGCCAATAAACCTACAATCATCGGAAACCGGTACCAAATATAAAACAACTGAAACGGGTTAGAAAAAAAGCTGAGAACCAAGCCGTCTGTTGAGCGAGCTGAATAAAAAAAATTACGTGACGTGGTATAACTTTTCAGTTTGCCCAATACTGCTTGTCGACGTGGCAAACGATCAAGCAGACAACCACACAGTATGGACATACAGTCGCAAAGCTCTGGAACAAGCTACAGGCTGAGCTTAAAAGAACAGCTGATTCAAGAATAGTAAAACAGAAACAGTATTTTGTGGAATAAAAAAAAACGAAAAGCATCACAAAAATACGCATCAAGCAGATAACCGGCCACAGCATTACTGAAAAAGATTAAAAATACAAGTCGTTTCAAGTTTTCACGAAACAGAACAAGCCCTTAGGTGTAACGTAATGACAAACTTAACAAACTTTGAAACGACTTTCAAATCAGGCCACCACGAAACTTTGGCACACCAAAGTAACCAGCAAAACAAAGCGTACTTGGTCAAGTCGGGCACGCACGCCGAGCAACAGTGATGCTCGCACGCATCGAACTGCACCGGATAGCGCAGCACTTGCTGGCAGATCAGACATTCGAACTCCTTCGGGATGTCCTCCACGAACACGATGTCCAGGTCGACCACGTTCGCGCGCGGACTACCGGTCGGCATCGTCGATTGGTTGTTGGTGACGTTCGTGTCGTTCAAGTTCAATTAGAGTTCACCTGAAAGATATGGAGAATTGCTGGAACATGATGTGGTTTTTCCTGATGAAGGATTATGACAAAAGTTGATGGTACTCGTGCCTGAGACCTAAAGTAGCAAATTTTAACGTCGCACTTGGGATTTTTATCAGGAAAAGGTAAATTGGGTCAAGGACAAAACAGTCATGTGAATGTGATATACACCTTCAAAATTGAGGCACGTGTTTTGCTGCATCATTGGTTGACTAGGCTACCATCAAAGTTAACCAAAACACAATATGCCAGAATGTGGAGTGCACTGTATACCTACCGAAACCTTATTGACTTTTATCAACTCCATATCAACAAGCATGTGTGGCAGCTAATGCGGAAGGCACGGTAATTTTGAACAACCAACTTGTGTGTTTGCGTTTGATGGCGAACGCACCATGGTAACTCGGACGACGAGACGTGTGCTACCAAAACAAAGTGCTGCCATATTTATTGCTTTACAATGGGAAGCAGCATCCGATCATGACAGCACTGACAGATACATAGAATGCACCGGCGTGAACACAATGCTCGTCCACTTTTTCATTCAAATTCGGTTGGTTCACCCAGTTGTGGGTTCCAGAAACTTCTGTCGTTCCGCACACACGGGTTGCGCGATTTCGTCTTTGAAGGACCAATGCTCGATAAGGACTCGGGGTTCCGTTCAGCTAATGCACGTTTTGTGTCGATGACGTCGTCTTGACTGATACACATGAGTGACCACACATTTTTGAAGGCACTTATTTTTACTATTTCATTATTCTCAGAATGACGTGATCGATCGTCATGTCATGTGATTGACAAAGCATGCACGGTTCATAATCAAGTGTGCTGTATGATGAGTTTATTCAAATCAAACATCAAAAGAATCGCTTGCAGTTTTAGCTGAAAACACACAAGACAACGTTTAACGGTAAGTCGCCAGCAGCAACCTGAAACAACGCACTTACGTTCCAGAGAATGATCTAGTTTTACGTTCACCGGTGAATCGATGGTGGGTCATTGAAATCACCCTGGACCTCGGCCACAACAACAATCAGAACAAAACAAAAACTCAACGACGGAAACTAAAAGAACTGAGAAGCAACAGGCAGAAAACAACTAGAACACTTGCGATCTTGACCAGAACTTGACTAAAAGCAAAAAAACGTCCAGTATCCAAATTTCATCAAATCCAATTTCACAAAAACATTTTTTCTTCATCTTTACTTGGTGACAAAGTCTTTGATTTTCTTCAACAAGTCCACGTACAGCTTGTGCTCGTAGACACTGGCGACCGAGACCATGTCGTCCACAAACTGCTCAGTGACACCGCGCTCGTGTAGATAGACGAGGAATTGGTTGTACAGGTTCTGAATTGGCCGCAACTGATTTTGCAGTTCACAAAAATTGTGGCGGAGCGGAACCATACCCGCGCCACGGTTGTGGAAGAGGCAGCATGGTGCGGACACTTGCGACATGCTGCTGGTAACATTACTTCGGTCAGCGACACGTTGCGGCCTCAGCAGCACCATGCTTCACAACACCGTCGCACGGGTATGGACGAAACAAACCAGCGCAACACCACCAACCGCATCGATGATTCCACCGGATGTGCTGTAGACGTTCTCTGGTGGCTTGTTGCCCTCGTGCATGTAGACCTCGACGATCTCGTACGGTGGTCCTGAAATTCGCAATGACTTCAGCCGCTGTTGTCGGTAAACGTGAATCGATGCTTTCCTCAACAGACAGACGGAATTCAAAAAACAACCGCGGCCATTAAATCAGCGTTGTTTCCATTTTGGAAGGAGATTGGTTTCGAAGCGAATGAGAGTTTGTTTTTTGATAAAGTTTGTTGTTGGTGTTGCTTCTCACACCGACTTAATTTTTTCTGGCAATAATGAACCCGTCCATGATGACCCCACCTCGCTCAGCGTCCTCCCCTTCGCGCTCGACCTGCTGCTGCTGGCGCACTTGCTCGCTGTGCGGCTCACACTCGAACACCAGCGTTTGGTCGCCGCGCTTCACGGACACCGTGAACGGGGGACGTGCCGACGGGGTGCCCTGATTGAAACGCAAAATAGTGCGCTTGATTCTGATTGTGACGACCGATTCCAATACAAGCAACAGCGTCATCACCAACACACTCACAAACGGCTCGTCGCCCTCGCCGTGCTGTTGCATCTCGTACAGCTCCTCTGGCTCGACGTCCGGATTCACCGAGTGGTTCACGTTCACGTTCACCGTCACTCTGAAACTCAGAAAATTCATTCTTCCTCTTTTTTACCACATTAAATTTCTCAAGATTTCTTCAGCGTGGATGAGATAAAAACACAACAGACCGAACGTGTGTTTTTCAACCACTCTTACGTTTCATTGTTGACGGTTTTCTCGAGCGTGATTTCGGCCGCGTCGGTGCTGACCGTCCAACCGGAGTCGGCGACCGCAGCGGCCGACTGATCGCGCGAGGCCGCCAAGTCCGTTTCGGCCTTGATTTCACTCGCCAAAACATCCGGCAGTGAACGTGATGCTGAACGAAAACGAATGTCTTCTTCAACATAGTTGTTCTAGGGGGGGGGGCCTGGGGGGGCCGCCCCCCCCCAAAAAATTTTCGAATCTATCTCTATCAGACTGGTTTTTTCGGCTCAGCTATTATCTATCCAAAAAAAATTCTCAGCCAGCTATCTATCTGAAAATTTTTGTCTTCGAAGACATAAAATGAGTCAATTTTTGACCAAAATTGACCATTTTTGCTTGTAATTCTTGAAAATTTCGCTAATTTTAGGTAAAATACGCGTTTATACTTGATTTTTAGTGTATTTTTAGCATTATTTTGCTGTTTTATAGCTTTTTAGCGTTTTAGCTATCTATCTATCAAATTTCAAAATTTTGACCGCCCCCCCCCCAAAAGTCACGTGGCCCCCCCCGCGGCCCCCCCCAAAATTTTCCAGCTATCTATCTATCTGGAAAATTTGCTCCAGCTATCTATATCGGCCCCCCCCCAACCCCTCGGCTCTGGAACAACTATGTTCTTCAAGCCAGTTTACTTATTGTTAACAAGGACTGTTATCAACCCACAACCTCCACCACCTTTACTGGTCGCCACGTCACGCCGCGACTGGTTCAAACTGAAGATTGCGGTCGTTGGCAAAATCTGGCTGCCATTCCGGTGCTGAACCAATTGGTTCAAAAGACGAGTTTGTTGTCTGCTGCTGGTGCTGCTGCAGTTGCACAGTCGCGATGAAATTAAACGGAATGAAACTGCACGCAACGAACGAGACGCCATTTTGTTGGATTTTCGTTGCTGCAGTGAAGGTGTGGTCGTGGTGCGTGCGGCGCTTCTTTTCGTTCAACTTTTTCCCTGCTCTGTTTTTCTGTCCTGTTTTCTTATTTCTTCTTTTCGGCTTCGATTTTTGCTTGGAGTTGAAAAGAAATTTTTTTAGACCTTTGTTTTGTCAGTTGTGTCCAAATGGTTGTGGATGTTTGTGTAGAAATGCCATTTGGTGGGGTTGATTTCCAGAGTGATCATAAATCGATTGTACTTACAACTAATCTTCAAATTAAATCTGTCTTACCAAACAGACAGTTCAAAAATTTTGCAAAAGCTGAATGGGGACAAATGAAGAAATGCCTCAGTGATTTTTATCCATCGCGTGACTTTGAAAGTACGAAAAAGACGAAAGCTGGCAAAAGTTGGTCTTGGATTTTTCGATCTTGCTCAAATTCTGGTCAAATGTACCGCCTTTTTCTTGAAATCTGCAGAAAATTAATAAAGCTGTTTGTCCCGATTGGTAAGATAAATAATAAATTAGGAACCGTCATGACCTTAACACCAGGGCTCAAAAGACTTTTTGCTGCGCGAAAACGTTTGAGAATGAAACACAAAGATGAGCAGAAGAGAAACATAAACAACTTTTTGTCTTTGAGGGCGGTAAACAAACTTATAAATAGGCGGAAATGTAAAGCGGCATTGGCTTACGAAAAAATAGTGCTGAAAAATTCAAATCCGAAATCGTTTTGGGGATTTGTTAAACGAAAGTTATCAAATCAAAAAACGTTACCCGCACTACGCGGGCCAAACGGCCAATGCATCATTTCTGATCTAGATAAAGCTGAGGCACTGAATTCACAGTTTGCATCCGTGTTTCTGGAAAAAGAAAATCAGGTACAAACAAAATTTATGAGGTCGACTACTGTGAAATCAAATGTTAATGAAATTGACGAAGTAACTGTTTATCAATATTTGATGAAGTTAAAAAACAAATCAGCAGCTGGGTTAGACGGAATTCCAAACATATTTTTGAAAAAACTGTCGGCATTTTTGGCTGAACCATTATCAGCGATTTTTAATGTCTCGCTTTTCCAGGGAGAAGTTCCTTTGGAATTCAGAACAGCCGTTATTTGTCCAATACCCAAAAAAGGCAGAAGTAGTGTACTTTCAGACTACCGACCGGTGTCTTTAACCTCCAGTGTTTGTAAAGTGATGGAAAGAATTCTAAAGAACAGAATTATGAATCATTGTATCACAAACAACATTTTCTCACCCAATCAATTTGGCTTTCTTCCAGGGCGCGGTGTTGAGCTACAATTACTGAAATGTATGAATGATTGGACTTTAAGCTGGGACAAAGGTATAGGTGTTGATGTTATTTACTTTGATGTTTCGAAGGCCTTTGACACAGTTTCACACGCTGTATTAATCTCAAAGTTAAACGAATTAGGACTGGATGCGGTTCTCGTTCAATGGATTGCAGCGTATCTGGAGAATCGAACTCAATGTGTCAGGGTCGGTGGATTTCAATCTAAATTTGTGAATGTAACGTCAGGGGTTCCGCAAGGTTCGGTTCTGGGTCCGATTCTTTTTGCTCTGTTTGTCAACGATCTCCCGAAATGTGTCACTCATTCCAATATTGTGGTATATGCTGATGATGTCAAAATTTATCGAGAAGTTGAAAGTGTGGAAGATAAAATTCTGATCGAGAATGATCTGATCGCAATTGAGAAATGGTTGAAAATAAATAAACTAAAACTTGCAGCGGAAAAAACCGTGTGCTTACACTTGAATCCATCTCGTAACCCAAAGTTCAATTACACTGTTGGTGGAAAATCCGTGCAAAATGTCAGTAAGATCAAAGATCTTGGAGTGGTAATTGATGAGAGATTATCCTTCGCTGATCATGTATCTGAAATTTGTGGCAAATCAAAGAGCATGGCGGGCCTCATTAAACGGTGTTTCAGAACCAGATCGACAACAGCTAGAATGAAGTTATTTAATGCGATGGTTGTAACCAAGCTCTCGTATTGCAATTCGGTTTGGTCTCCGTCTCAAGTAGGTCTTTTGAAGAGAGTGGAATCCGTTCAAAGAAGTTTCACAAAGTATCTCGAAGGTGTAAATTTTGAAACATCATACACCCAGCGGCTCATTGATTTGCAGCAAAGTTCACTTGTATTCAAGAGAATTGTGTCAGACCTGGTAATGGTTTACAAATTTATCAATGCAAAGTGTTATGTCTTAAATCTATCAGACTTCTTTGAGGTTCACCAAGGGGAATTTGGTACTAGAGGTCATCAACATAAATTGAACACACCGCCTGTAAAGACGTCAATTAGAGCTGGTGCTTGGGCCGTGCGAACCATCCAACTCTGGAACAGTCTGAATCAAGACACAGTCTCAGCTCCCTCAACCTCTTCTTTCAAAAATAGGCTTATTGCAAACGAATCTCAACTCATCCATAAATTTATTGCGACACGTTTCCCCTCCCTTCTGGCTTGATTTCCGTGGACCTGGGGATGCCGCTCTCCGTTGCTCTTCCTTTCCCATTGAGAAAAACTTTGCGAATTGATAAATTCATCTTAGGTCCATTAAACATTCTTGCTTAAAAAAAAGAAAAAGAAAAACAAACAAACAATTACATTGTGTTCAATGTCCCCTTTCACTTCAACTTTTTCTAAACTTGCCAACATTGCCCTGCTTGTGGTCGGAAAATGTTTGTGGTGTTCCGTTGCTAATCCTTTTGTGTTCTTTCAGGATTTCTTTTGTTAATACGTCAGAAACTTCAGAAGCCAGTCGAGTTTCGTCTTGTGCACTGAGATTGTGCGGTAGTTTGAGTTCGTATTCGTATCGTCGATGAAGTGGATTATCTGTTTTGTTTTGAACAGTTTTGATCGGGCAGTCATGAGTTTGATTCTCGCTAGTTATTTTATTTGTTAATGTTTCGTCGTGTGTGACAGTTTTCGTGATTGATAACTTGTTTTGAAAAAAGTTCAAAATTTAAATTCTCAGAACCTCAGCTCAGTCAGCTCAGTCAGTTCATCGTGTTTTGTTCGTGTGGTGGTTAATGCGTGATGTTATTGATTGTTTCATTGTATTTTGTACTAACGGGTATTACCTATTTCGATGCTTCGGCATCGTGTGACTACCTTGGTACGATAAACGTTACATCGTTACATCGTTAAAATCAAATTACTCAACGCTGTTTTGAAAAGTGACGGCAAAAAACCGAAATGAGGCAATTTGTCAGTTGATTTTTGAATTTTATGAAACACAGAAAACATTAAATCAAAGAGGTGGCTTAAGGGGGTTTGATTTTTTTCAAGATTCAAGATTTGAATCTCAAAATTAGCGATATTTTTAAGAATTACGAACAAAAATGGTCAACTTTGGTCAAAAATTGACTCATTTCAGAGCTTCAAAGACAAAAATTTCCAGATAGATACCAGGCTGAGAATTTTTTTTGGATAGATAATAGCTGAGCCGAAAAATCTTTTCTGATAGATAGATTCGAAAATTTTTGGGCCCCCCTCCCCAAGAACAACTATGGTTGTCTGGTTGCTGTTTCGTGTCGTGTCGTCGCGACATCATCAGAATTGATCGAATTTCAAGCCGGTATGATGTTTGTCTTCACTTTAGCTGGGAACAATTACAATTAGTGACGTTTTGGGGGTCAAAACACAAGAAGAGGCATGGTAAACGGTTTGGAAAAGGGTAAATGAGGTCACCAAAACAAAATCTGCAAAGTTCCGCCATATGAGAGTCATTCGGGGAATCGGGAGGCGCTTGCATATCATCAGTAGCGAAAGCGGGACCTCGGGTGAGGGGGGGGTGTTTGCCTGATTTTAGAGGGGGGGGTCAGGTTTGTTTCTGACCAAACAAGCAACTTGTTTGCACAAAATATTCTGTATTTTACAAGAATTTCTGTGTTTTTCTAAGGCCAAAATTTGGTATCACCCGTGCGATCCCGTGCACCCCCCCCCCTCACGAAATTTTTCTGCCAGTGCACCCCCCCTCAGGAAAATTTGCTGCCCGTGCACCCCCCCCCTCACCGAGAAGGCACCTGACCCCCCCCCCCTCTAAAATTAGGCAAACACCCCCCCTCACCCGAGGTCCCGCTTTCGCTACTGTTAGGTTTAGGATTAGGAACCTACAACGACTCATTGCAAGCAACCTCTGATCAGAAATCAAAAAAAATCACTTTTAAGTATGTATACAAATCCAGCCCCTCAACGACTTCGCTTTTGACGTCGCTTCTTTATTGGCTAGCTCTCAACTTCTTCTTCTTGCTAATCTTGCTCGCTGGTCAAGGAAAGTCAACATGAACATTTTGTCGAAAACAGCAGATCTCCTGCGAGCTGCGCCAGGAAAGGTAAACAGAAATACTCGTCTTCTGTGTGGTCAACTATTCCTTGCACCCCTCGTTCAGTTACTGTTTCACGTTGCTTCTGTTCATTTCAGGCACGTGACGATTTGGGACTGCTGGCCGAAGAGGCGAGGCACGGCTTCACGGCGCACCACATAGTCAACATATTGTCATCTGTCAGTTTTCTAATATGCAAACACAATGTTCTCATCTGTGAATGGCTGTTTCCAAAGGATACTGAATGCGGCATCAGTTTGGTGAGTTGATTGTTTGCTTTTTGGTATTATCAATTTTTTGGGTTCTGCCTGCGACTCAATGCGTTTACATGCAGTATGCAAACGTCAATAAAAAACTATTTTCAATCTTCATGTAGCAATTCAAAATAGCTAAGTGACCCGGTCCTGTTCAGAGGACTCGGATCACTTTACCAATTTTGAATTCCCACGTCATGCATGAAACTGTTGGCTTGTCTATGCATGGCGCATTGAATCTCGGAGCCAAAATACAAGATAATAAGTGTTGTTCAATTGAAAAATTCAAACGAGAAATTTCAGCGCGAACATCAGATCGTGATTTTTGCTGCGTGCATTATCTTTTGGAAGAACCGAAAATCAAGTATGCATCAAACTACATTCTGATACATTTGTTTGTTTGTTGTTGGTTGATGTTGGTACAGGTACTTGACATTGATAAGTTGTAAAAGTTGTGACTAACACTTCCGACAGAGCGCAGCGATGTGCTGCTTTTCTTTTCAGCAAGCTGGCTTCACTATTTGTCGAACGTTTTCACGTTCATGCGACTCGCGAACATCTTTCTGTTCATGAACGTCGATCCAGTGATTGGCTTGTTGTATGCGGTTGTTGTGCTCCGTGAGTGATTTTGCGAGTTGCAGTCGTGATTCACGTTGAGTGAGCTGATCAAAAATTCCACACTTCGTCATTTCAGTGATCGCAGTTTTGTTGCCAGAACCGGCGTACCGCGGTCCGGATCGAATCATGTTTTTCAACGGCAACGAACTGCAGGTCCTTTTTTTCACCGTGTGTTTGATCAAACGTGTCATTTTTTGCAGAATACAGAGCTCGGGTGTCAAGTTGCAAGAGAATTGCAAGAAAACCAGTTTGGCCACAAATTGGGCGTTGATTTCAACCAACCTCGATACATTCGTTTTGCTTACTGATTCAGCATAAATGTATGCAAGCAGCGAACCAGCATACATGTTAGACTCGCATATGCTCTGTATTCTGCGAAAAAGTGACAGGTTTAATGTAAACTAACATACGTTACTATCGATCGTCATTATCAAACGCAAACTAATAATAGTCCTGACCAGCTTCACTTTTTTGACCAGGATGAACTTGCTCGCAACAAGCGCACCACCTACTTGATTCAGTTCTACACGAACTGGTCACCGGAGTGCAAGCGTGTCGTTCCGGTGATTGCGAAACTCAGTGAACAGTGGGTGCATTTAGTTTGTTATATGCTGGACAGACAGATACTAATACTGCCCGCTTGGTAGCAGAGTGTCTTGCTTTCATGTCAGCTCATCAAAAATGCAAATGTAAAACCCCTGGATGTTTTCGCTGTCGTTCGTTCAGATTCTCTCTGCCGAACTTGCGTTTCGGCAAAGTGGACGTCGGTCGGAATCAGGCGGCGGCCGATCACTTTTGCATCAACAACGCCGCCACGAGCAGACAGCTGCCGAGCTTGATTCTGTACAGGGCTGGCAAAGAGGTGCTGCGGAGGCCGATGGTCATGAAGGCACGTGCGTTGGCCTATGTGTTCAAGGAGGTGGGCGTCTGTGCGTTCATGGAACTGTTGTGCTGCCGCGTGATTGGTGGACGGCGATTTGTGGAAAAAAGAAAACGACACACTTCAGGAGAACATCGTGCGCGACTTCGACCTGGCGAATTTGTATGCCGAATGCAAGGAATCGTTGTCGAAACAATCGAGAAAGGAAATGGCCGCCGCTGCGGAGGATGAGACGGCAAAGAAGTCGCAGTGAAAGAGAATCTCGTTTGTCAGTGAGTCTTGTTTTTCTGGTGCTGTTGTTATTGTTTTGTCTTGTTTTTTGTTGTTATGATTCATTAGTGCTGTTGACTTTGCTACGAGACTTGCGTTGTTTCCGCTAGTCGTTCAGATTTTGTAGTCGTTTTTATTTTACGTCGTGTCAACTCGAATGGTTCATAATTTTTATTCAAAGAACTAAATAAAAACCGAGCTTGTCAAATTTGGTTAGTACTCTGCGCAGTTTGCTCATTGCCTCGGACACGGCTCCAACTGTCTTGAGCGCCGGCTGCCTCCCGCACACAGGGTCGCACTCAAAGTCGCCCCCATTCGTGACAGACAGGAGCGCCTGCGCTGACGCCTCACGGGGTTGTCCACGCAGGACGTCCAGTTCGACCACGTCGTCCAATGGGCTGCTTGAGCGGCAAAATTGTTTTCATTGTGTCGAGTTGCACTGACATAAGCGACCAGCCTTACCATGGTGGTTCACAAGCTGCATGCTTGGATTGAAAACTGGCAGATTACGACGCCGCTGTCTGTGCCGGTAGTCGATGGGAGCTGATAATTCATAGGTTGCTCATTAATAAGCCAGTATTCTAGATTTATTCAAACGTGTCCGGACTAAAATGACGTCATTTGCGTTAAAACGCCCGTTTGTCAAAGTCAAAGTTTGTCATGACATTAAAATGTTAGTTTGGTGTGACTGATTCGACATTCACCATTTGTTTACGGGAAGAAATCGGCTAAACGGAAACTCTCTGGTTTGCTGTTAACGGCAAGTGCATGTTTTGCGGCATGTAACGTCATTTCAGTGGGACACGTTTAAAAAAATAGGCCATACCGTGATCTACATAAAATCGTCATAACCTGATTTTGTGTCACCTGGATATTTCTTGCTCATTGCGCGCACCGAAGGCGGCACCAAGCTCGGCTGATGCGCGTTGCCACGCAGCGACGGCGTCGGCCAGATTGGCGCTTGCTGGCCGAAGACGAGCCTCGGTGGCCGATGAAGCACACGATTCGGCGGGGGGCTGATCGAGGGCGGCCGCTCGACGATGCTGG
The DNA here is from genome assembly GCA_030248135.1 of Theristus sp. LFF4_11. Taxonomy (NCBI): domain Eukaryota; kingdom Metazoa; phylum Nematoda; class Chromadorea; order Monhysterida; family Xyalidae; genus Theristus; species Theristus sp. LFF4_11. The sequence continues at coordinate 52,070 of JASANC010005472.1, forward strand.
GCGAACTGAAGTGGAACAGTGGTTGACGGTGCAGTGGACTCGGAGCTGGCGCTGGCTGGAACACTGGAACAGTGTGCGTGGCGAATCTGGGCGGCTGCGCATGTTGGTGCGACACAAACGTGCTCGCTGGTTGCTGTTGTGTGTTGAAGACGAAGTGTGCCGGCCGGGCACCTCGTTGCGGTTGAGGTGCAACAGCAGGTCGCCTGAGGAATGGTGCGGGGTGGAATGGGACGCCGTGGGATGGCGGCGGGAAATGATTTCTCGTGGTTTGTGGGGCAATCGCTTGGGGGACGTGCTTTGGGCGATGGTGGTCATTGTTACGCCAATCGGTGGCGTGCTGCTGGTTTGCAGTGTTCACATTTGGCGGGTGATTGATGACGGCTGCAATGAGGGCATCATTCGGTGGATAACTGGGAGGGGGCGGCGTCGTCAGCCGTGTGCTGTGGAACAGTGGAGAGGGACTGGTTTTCAAATAAGTGTGTCTTTGAGTTGAAACAGTTGATGGAACCAAGTTTGGCTGAAATGTTGTTTTCAAATCGGCCAAGTAATCTTCAACCGCAGCCACTGTCTTTTGGTGCACGGGGCCTTTATAATGGCTTTCGTCACTTTTGGGAATAGTTTCGCCATCGCCTGGCAATTGGCCGTAACTTCCAATGAATCGGTCACCGTCGTAAGTTGATTTTTGCGTGTGAAAGCCCGTCCAAAGTTCATCTGGCGACTGCGCGGTACCAGTGGTTGGATCCGGTTCCGCTGATGATTCTGTGACTGCTGTTGTGCGTTGTGTCACCTGGCTTGAAGTGAGAAAGTCAGGTGTCAGCGTTTCTCCACTTTCATCGCCGTCAATTGGTTCATCAATGTCGTCCGTCGGTTGTTCGTGTTCTGAACTTTCACTTTCATAGTTAAAAGAATCATAATCAATCTCGGAGTATTCATCAAGAGGAAAAAATGTCACTGACGGGGTTTGTGGAGTGACATCGGGAATAAGGTCTGACTGGTCAGTGGTGACAACTGTCGGCACTGGTCTGGTGTGGTCATCTGGCACAACAGACTCCGTCTGGGTGGACGTTTCTGTGCTCGTTGCCTCCGTGTTTTCTGCCAGAAATTTGTTGAAAAACGAGCTTGCGATATCTTCTGGCGATAAGCCTTCTTCTAACGCCTCATCCGGGTAGTCAGGGTAATCATATTCTCCAATATTCGATCGTTTTCGAGCGTTATCAAACTGATTACGGGATTTTCGTGCCGAGTCGTTGTTCAGATCGACATGTGGAACGATATTCCGCTTGAATTGATTTTGAATGTGATACTCATTGAGCGGTAACTGAGGCGGCACGAATTCATTTCGTGAATTTCTTTCATTCACATAATTATGGTGAACATTGTTTTGAATCGTGATCGCCAGTCCACGCTGCCGATTTACCTCCGCTGAGAAATCATGGTCTTTTTCCAAGTTCGTCTTTTTCTTGACAACATTATTGATTGGCGCTGAACCAAAACCTGCTCGAATGCCTGCCTCGTTTCGGCCTTTCGTGGTGTCAGCATTCATTGTTGGGGAGATTTCTCCCAAATGCGGCGTTGTGGTTGGCTGTTTGGGTTTGGAGAGGATCACATGTTCAGTGGCTTGGCTGTCGTGTACGTGGTGTTTTGTCGTTTTCAGTTGAACATTGTTGTTGCGACCTTGGTGTTTCTCCATTTGTTGTTGGCTTACTGCACTGCCATCGGTGGGCCACCCAGTTTCTTGTTCACTTTTTTCAAACTCTGCAATTTCCATGTCTTGCGGTTGTTGTGTCCCAGTGAAACTATGAATGTCGTGGCCTTCTCTGCTGAGCAACCTTCCCTGAGTCGAATGCGTCATAGAATCACCGCCATTGGTGCTTGGAGGATGTGAAAACTGGATTCTCAATGGTGGAGTGGAACTGGAGACTATGACGAAATCGTCTTCGTTTGGCACTTGGGTTGGACTCGTTTTGGAAAACGGTAATATCGCAACGTGATTTCGATTGTAATTTGGACCTGCAGTGGATTGCATTTTCTGATGCTGCTGCTGAAAGGTGTAGAATATTTCTTCTTGTTTTTGGGTTGAGAACGGGAGATTAGTGTTCTTCAAAGGCGTGACAGTCGGTTGATTGTCGAATCGATTGTCAAATCTTTCGGAGCTTGGTTGCGAAGAGAATAGCAGATTTCTGAAATTTGAATCCGGTGCAGCTGCTGCTGCTGCTGGTGCTCGTGGACTGACAGCCGGTGCTGGAAAGCTGCTTGCGACAAACCGGTTGCCACCAGTGCCTGGTAACCCTGCTTCACTGTGATACGTGCTGTCAGGCGCTGGTTGAAAATTTTGCTGACTTTGAACGATGCGTTCATGGCTGGGAGTTTCTTGTTCATTGGAGTGCAGGCCAATGGCTACGGACGCTGACGGTGACTTCGGATTCACGACGGGTGGCCACCCGGAGTGGTGCGGTTGTTGAATTCTGGGATTCGAAGGCGCCAAACTGTTGGAGCCAGGTGGCTTGTTTTGACCGCTCGGACCAACGTTGATGTATGCTTCTGGACTTGTTGGCTTTGTTGAATGCAACTCCAAATTTGTTGACGGAGCCAATGGATTGATGGCTGGTGATGGAGCTGCACCGTTAGATCCTACAATTGTCCTTTCGTTTGTTGTTGAAAGTTGTAACGGTGCTCTGGGATCCAGGCTTGGTGCTACATTCGTGTCACCGTAACGGTTTATTCTAAAGTTTGGACTTGAAGACGGTCCAGCGAGACGAAAGTTTGATGAGGGAGCCAGTGGGGCAAGAGCCGGAGGTGGGGCATTGCCAACAGAATGAGCAGATAGTTCTTCAAACAGTTTTGTCTGTGTTCTTGGATTCGGGCTGGGTGCGAAAATCGGCCTTTCTTGATACCCGTGAGCGGTGGAGGAAGAATCAGAATTTGAGTTTAGGTTCGCTGAAGGCGCCAATGAGCCTGCCGCAAATGAGGGAGCCAATGGGGAACGAGCTGCAGGTGGCGCATCGCCAAAAGAATGAGCAGATGATTCTTCAAACGGTTTTGACTGTGTTCTTGAATTCGGGCTAGGTGCGAAAATCGGCTTTTCGTGATACCCGTAAGTGGTGGGTGAAGAATTAGAATTCGAGTGAAGGTTCGCTGAAGGCACCAATGGGCCTGCCGCAAATGAACGAGCCAATGGGGAAAGAGCTGGAGGTGGGGCATCGCCAAAAGAATGAATAGATGAGTCTTCAAACGGTTTTAACTGTGTTCTTGAATTCGGGCTAGGTGCGAAAATCGGCCTTTCGTGATACCCGTGAGCGGTGGAGGAAGAATCAGACTTCGAGTGAAGGTCCGCTGAAGGCGCCAATGGGCTTGCCGCAAATGGCGGTGGTTGATGGTTGGCATTGATTGTGGAAAATGCAGTATTTTTGCTTGCAGACTTGTTACGAAAGGACACTCTTTGATTGCCTCTGCCCGAGTCTTGGCTTGGAACTCGTGATGGTGCTTCAGGATGAATGGCGGGTGCGGGTGCATTGTTATTTTGGTGTTTTTGGTGCCGACTGCCTGATGATTCGTAATTTGAACGCGAGTATTGACCTGCACTACGGTCGTGTGGTCGTTCAATGTTTACAACTGGAGAAGGTGCTTTTGCATTTGCACTCGGAGCGTGCGATTCTTTGCTCTGCTCATAATTGCTATTTTCGTTGCCTGAATTGGACCAATTTCTTGATGAAGGTGTTTGGTTGACTGACGGAGACGGATGTCGATAGTTGCTGTTGCCAACTGCCGAAAACTCAATTTCTCTCCGATGAGTCGATAGACTTCCCTGCAAGTTGTCTCCAATGGGTGCAGTTGGGTTTGCGGCTGGTGGGGAACCTTTGGCGAAATTTCTGTGTGGCTCCGCAACTTTTGCTAGCTTGTCTTGCTCGAACACCGGATTCTGGGACGGGGCTTGTGGACGGATGTTGGAGGGCAAACGTTTGTGAGCGTGTCCCGATGCATGTTGTGTGTCCGTTGGAGCGGGAGCATGTGCTATTGGTTCTCGGTATGAACGATCTTGATTATTCCGTTCTTGATCATTCGAGCCCGTATTGTAGTCCCTTTCGCTTCCGTCGTATTCTTCGTAAAAATTGTCATCGGGTGAGGGTTCGTACTCAGAATAACTGGTTTGGTGTCCAGTCTCTGTTCCCCAATTCGGACGTCGGGGTCGAGATAACGTGGAATTGACGCCGTGCCTACCGCCACTTCGGGAATTTGAAGCGAACACTTCATCCTCCCCATAATAATCATAATTCCAGCGTTCGCCGTCGCCTCCTCTTCCCTTGACATCCCCGTACTCACTGCTCCACCAGTCGCCTCCAACCGTGTACTCCAGTTTCGAGCCAGACGAGCCGATTTTGCGGCCTCTTTCAGTTGGCATTCCATGGTGATTCCATCTGTCGACTTTCGTCAGAGCATCAGCCACGTTCGCAGATTCGGTTTCGCCGAGATACGGTTCGATGCTGTCGTAATCGTCGACGTCCACCACGCCTCTCCGGTGCGGAGTTTGTTTGTCACCGATCTCTGCGCCTCGACTCCAGGCGGCTCGCGGATTCCAGTGCAGCCACCGCTGACGCACCGACTCTGATTGCTTATTGGCTGGCACTCGCTCGGGTGCACCGTTGCGCGACCGCTTCGCATCGAGTGCTGCTGGTGTGCTGTGTCGGTGGCGGGCGTGGTCTCGTTGAGACTGATCATCTCCATTCGGCCGTCCGTTGTCCGGATCGACGGAATCGACGCCGTGTCTAGCGAACCAGTCTGCGAATTCAACGGTGGACGATTTGGAGTGCGCCTCGGCATTGCTCGGTCGACCACTGCTCTTGGCGTGATTGAAGTTGTATGTCGGCTCAATATCTGCGTAATCGATCAGACCAACAGCGGCGTCGGTTATCGATTCCACAGTTTTAGCTTGAGCATGATCAGCTTGCGACGACTCGAATTCACGCGTGTTTCGTGAGCTGTGCGCAGTTTCGCCGCGCAGTCGCCATGCTGTATGACTGCCGACACCCCACTGAGTCCAGCCACTGGTCGCATGCTCGTCGCCTGCCTGTAATGGCATCAGGTTTCATGGCCAGGGTGGTGATGGTGATCTCTGAACAATCGGTAAGTTGTCAGTCTGAAACAATACATTGTATTGCTTTTTATTCACCATTTATGTCAAATTGAAATGACGCCATGTGCTATAAAACATGTCTGCCATGAATGGTAAAGCGAATTTGTAACTTAAAGTAAAACTTGAATAGTAACTTTGGCCAATCTCTTCGTTGGAAAAACAACGGGAAGGGTAAACCAAACTAAACATTCTGGTGGCTGTGCATGACCGACAAACGTTGTCAAAGCAAATGACGTCATTTCGGTCTGACACATGAATGAAGCAGCAATACATACCTTCGGTTCGAACGGTGAGTTAGCGGTGTCATACTGCAGCAGTTGAGCACCGGTCGTTTGAGCACAAACTACCACCAGAACAAAAGCTGTTCTCACAAGTAATAAGCCGACGATGAAATATTGACGGTTGGTTTTCATGTTAGAAATCAAACCAATGTTGCCGTGGAATCATTTTACTCCGCGCATTTCACAAAAACATTTGCTTCTTTTGCAATCGGTGTACTATCTGTACAATGCATCATTTTAATCATTCTTTTTGAAATAACGTTTGGCTTCACATTTGTAGCTGCAAACGAATTCGAATGCAAGTAGCAATTTGGAAACGCACTGCAATACGTAAACTCATAACGTTGAGGAATATCACACAACGCCACCGACAGAATGGAGCATATGTGTGCAACTGTAACCAGATTATTGTTGTTGCGCATTTTATAATTTCGTCAAAAAATGAAAAGAGGTGAATCAAATACGCTCATGCATCCGCATTTCATTGTCAAGTGCGCCCCGAAGAAAAAGTGTTCGTACTTTCTCTTTTAACACTTTACTATTCAAGTTTATGGGTGGCACCTCCCACTATGAATGACATGAATTTCATCAGTAAAACGGTGAGTTGGTTTTGAAAACACAAAAGGTACTGACAAAATGTCTCTCGTCTAGAAGACGCATATCAAAAGTAAAATAACTTGTATCGTACCTGCATTTGAACGCGCATAACGACGAACAAAATAGAAATGAAATCACAGAATAATCTATCATCAGCAAAAACAAACGCAAACACATGTCAATTCTTTTCTACTAGACCACTGTGTTCGGATCCCACAAGAATTTCTGATGCTTTTCAACGGAAAGCGCCGCGAGTTTCTCGAAATCCTCTTGCGATATTTTGAGACGTATCGCTTTGAAGTTATCGGCCATTCGCGACGCCTTTGTGGTGCGCGGTATGACGCTGATTCCCTGTGACATTGCCCATGCAAGCAGAAGCTGAGCTGCGGTGCACTCGTATTTGTTAGCCATCTCCACTATCGCAGGATCCGTGAACAGTTGACCTCCAGCCTGGAAAGAAAAGCCAAAAAAATTTGTACCAATCAACCAACCTGGATAAAAGACTGGAAGGAAATGTGGCACCTTCGGACTGCCAAAACTGCTGTACGCCTGAAAATGGACGCCATTTGTCTTGCAGAAGTTGACAAGCTCGAGATCAGCGTTGAACGGGTGGAATTCGCACTGGTTCACGGATGGCTTGATGCGCGCGTATGTGAACAGATCCTTGAGATGCTTGGCAGCATAGTTGGACACACCGATTGCTCGCAGTTTGCGCTCGTCTGAAGCATGCTGCGATGTCAGTCGGTCAATTGAGATCATGCTCGTGCGACGGTGGGTGGTTGGAATGGGCTGAGGTGAAAACAGGAGAATCGCGAATCAATCATCATGAATCAACGATCAACATCAATCAACCACTTGCACCACACCGTCGAACGAGCGTATGGTCTGGAGGTGAACAAATAACTGCTTTTCGTGAAGCGAAACGAACAGTTACACGAGTTCCATGAAACGACGAACCGACTAATTTCTCGAGTTGCTGCCAGCTTTGCTTGCGAATTTCGATGTTTCGCGGGTCCGACCGCTCGTGCACACCGGCGCCAGGCCAGTGGATCAAATACAGATCCAAACAGTCCGTCTGCAGACGCTCCAGTGAGCCCAAGACCGCTTGTCGCGCACGGTCACCTGGTTTTGAAGATGTTTTTTTTTCAAAAAAGTTCACCGAGAAAAAACTGTTTTATAAGATGAAAACAACCTTGCATGTTCGGTGGCAGTTTACTAGTGATGAAAACGTCCGAACGTGCTAGCCCGTGTTTTGGTAGCAACAGCTTCAGGACATCGCCAATCTGTCGTTCGTTCTCTGAATTAAAAAAAACATAAAACACGACCAGAAAGTCTAACATTTGCTCAGCATAAACCACCGCAAACCGTATGCGATCGCTGTGTCAATGAAACGGCAACCAGCGCTCAACGCAGCATCAATCGTGTCATGCAGCACTTTGAAGTCTTGCACCTAAACCGCAAGGATTTTCGACGGTTTTTCCGTTACTTGCAATGCAACGCACTGTCATTTCGTGCCATACCTGCCAAGTGCCAATTCCATACAATGGCATCGAAACGCCACCGCCCAGATCAACAACTTTCGCCATATTTCACTTAAAATTCGTTTGCACAGCAAAAAGTGAAACACAAGAACAGCAGATAGAAAACAGCTGTAAATGACAGCGAAAAAACGTTTACACAAATGCATAAATTGAGAAAAAATGAGTCGTTGCTATAGCAATGTTTTTGCATTATTTAGAATAGCCGAGGTATTTTGCTTTTAGAAAAACCGTAGTTTCAGAAATTGTGGCCAAGAACTGCTATTTGCACAACAGGAAAACAAACAGAAACTGTATGCAAATACAAAAAAATTACTGACAAAATGGAGCCAGCTGGTGTCGACAATGCATCTGTATTTGTGACGTTTCTAACAAATTGCGTTTGAAACAGAAATTCGCGTCATTTTCACACCGATTAAAAAACAGGTTTATTGACAATTGTAACTCAAACAACCTTTTGATATGTTCAATATGAAAATTAGTGCAAATTGTGCGGTCACCGGGATGAAAAATATCACAAACGAAAAACAGCCCTCCAACCTCGGCTCGAGTTCTGTATCGGCTTTATACTTTTTTATTACTTTGTAACTGAAGATTCCACCAAAGAATGCAACATAAACTTCTCTAACCTACACTCCCAAACCCAATATCAAATGGCACAAATACAATCGATAGGCACATCTAATAGGCACATCTAATACAAATAGGCACATCTAAAAATCCAATCACATGCCAATTCGCTTATACATCACATTCAACAGCACACCCTCTAGGCGACATTGGTCGGATCCCAGCAGTACCGACGTGCGCTGTCCACGGTCAAGCGCGCCAGTTTCGCGCAGTCCTCCGGTGACACCGCGATGTTGGTCGCGTCGAAGTTCTCTGAGACGCGATGCACTTTGGTGGTGCGTGGAATGACCGAGATTCCCTGCGACATGGCCCACGCGAGCAGCAGCTGCGACGGCGAGCACTTGTAGTGGTTGGCCAGTTCAACGACGACTGCGTTTGTGAGCAATGCGTCGCCGGCCTGCGGTACAATGTACAGTCGAGCAACTCGAAATTGTAGGCAGTCAGCTAATTGGTCGATGATCACGTGATGCATGCTTTCTGTGACAAGCATTGTCGAGTCTTTCTGTCTGCGGCACAGAAAGCATGCATCACGTGATCACCAACCAATCAGCGTATTGCCTAATGAGATTGAGATGAGCCTGGCCCGATTGAGTCTGGCAGATATGAGACGATCCCCGCGATTGTATCGCTGCAAAGCAGAGAACGAGTGCATTTTCTGGCAGTCTAGTGACAACTGATTTGTTGTTTCTAGGCTTGCACATTGATTACAATTATTATCGTTACAGGAAGACCGCGTGCACAAAAGTTTCACGCGTTGGGGAAAAGCCGGACACCAAACCAGACGCATGACGTCATCCGACGTCTTTCGTCAGCTACCGTAACCCAATTTTGAATTCCCGCGGATTCTTGAAACGTTTTTCCTATCCCTGTGTGCAAAGGCATAGAGAACCGGGACCAAAATGAAAGATAATACAGTGACCGATGGACATCAAGATGCCAATCAACATGTAAAATCCGAAAAAAATAAAATTGTTGGCTGTGACGTCAAGCTTCAATTTTCAGTTGTAAAACTGCAATGAACCATCAACGACTAGCTAACCATGGGACTACCGAGGCTGCTGTACGCCTGAAAGTGCACACGCTGTTGTTGGCAGTGATTCACCAGCCGCATATCGGCGTTGAACGGGTGGAACTCGCATTGGTTGACGGATGGCTGGATGCGAGCGTACGAGAACAAGTCGTCCAAGTGCTGCGGCATGTAGTTCGAGACGCCTATGGCGCGCAGCTTGCCTTCGTCTGCAGTGAGCGCAAAAGACACCGGAATACTGGATTGATGGAGAAATATGAGAATCACCCTCGTGGCCTAGTGGTTGAGCGTTGGACTATTGTCTGTGCGCTCGGGAGATCTAGCCCCGCCGAGGGGTGTGTAGGCACTTAATAACAGAAAACTCGATGGGCGTCCTACTCAATGGTGTTCTGTACGCTTCTCTGGGTTAGCCTTGGCTAAAAACATCGCCTAAAAATCCCAAAAACAACAACAACAACAAAAAAATTATACAACTAGTGAGGTCAAGAGAAGAGTATAACAACAGGGCAGCCATCTTGCATCTTCAACCATTCACCTATCGGAAGGTACCAAAAAACAAATTGCAATTGTCCAACAGGCGTATGTTTGCACATCATATCGTTTCAGATTTTTTAGCTCATTTCTCCAGACTGCTCTCGCGATCACGCACCGATCAGCGTTTCCAGTTGCTGCCAGCTGCGTTTGCGAAGCTGCACGTTCCTTGAGTCCGTCGTGGGCACATCTGCGCTGCCGGGCCAATGGATCAGAAACAAATCGAGATAGTCCAACTGGAGACGTTGCAACGAGCCGAGCACGGCGTCACGCGCGGCGTCGCCTGCAGCGGTGCAATGGAATCAAAGATGATGAAAACTTGGACGGAGAATTGTGAAGCACACAGCCAGAAGATGATCGCAATGAATTGCTCAGCGATTTTCACCTTGCCTATCGGGCGGCAGCTTGCTGGTGATGAAGATGTCCGCGCGCTTCAAGCCGTGCTTCGGCAACAGTGTTCTCAGTGCGCTGCCGATGTGTTGTTCGTTGTCTGCAACATGCACAAAATGAAAAGGTCAAATCGCTACGTGTTCCGTAAAACAACAAAGTTTCACGGAAGACAAAATTTTACCATATGCAATCGCGGTGTCAATGAATCTGTAGCCGACTCGGAGTGCTGCGTCAATTGTGTCCAGCAATACCTGTTGATCACGCACCTGAAAATGCACTATACAGTTGGGAACAACGATAACTGTGTAATTACACGTAATTATATTGGCTATATAAGCTGTGATAATCTGTGATCAGGGTTCGGTCTGTTTTTATTATTGTCGTTGTCGTGTCATCCTAATAAGCAAACCCAAATAAACTACGTAACAACCCAAATATCTTTCTGGCGCCCAACGTGGGGCTCGAACCCACGACCGTTAGATTAAGAGTCTCAGAGCAATTGATTCAGTTGGTCATGCAACAACAACAGCAGATGAGCATGTTGCTCAACAAAATGTTGAATCAGCAAAGTCAGTCGAGTGCGTGTAAAGGCCATGATGACAACAGCAAACAGGTGTGCAGTGACAGTGTCAGTGAGAGCAACAAAGCGTACATGATGTTGTTGTCTGAAAAATGGCAAAAGTTCGACCCAGCCAAAAATCACAAATTCCGCACCTGGCTCAGCAGTCTGCAGACCAGACTGGAGCTATGGGACCCACCGCCAAAAATCGCGGTCGAGCACATTCGTATGTGTCTTTCCGACGACGCATTGTTTGCTTTCGATCAACAGCCACAAGGAGTGCGTGAAAATTCGGAGGAGTCCATCAAGTACCTTGAGTCCATCTACGGACCAAGAAATGAGGCAATTACATCCGTCTACGAACTCGATACAGCAACGCGACAGGAAGGAGAATCTGTGCGCGCCTTCGGACTACGTCTGGAGAACTTGCTTCTAGCCACTGGGCATAACTATCGCGGTTCGAATGGCAACTATATACCGTTTGTCGAAACGACGTTGATCAACAAGTTTGTGCAAGGATTGCTTGATCCGTTGTTGTCGAGCAAAGCAGAGGACCAGAAGTTCAAGGGTCTCAATTTCCGAGAAATTGTGGATAAAATCCAGGGAATCGAAGACTGCGAAAACTTCAAAAAGAAAAAGAACAGCCGTGACGACGATCGGCAGAAAAACAAAGACAACGGCAGCAAGCCGAATTACCAAAACACGAGCCGTGAAAACCACGAAACAAACTTCAACTACAAACCGCAATTCAGCGACCAGTTTGGTCATAATCAGCAACATTACAATCAGATTGAGAACTACCAGTTCGCCAACAATCAAATCACTCCACAAATCAATAATCAGCAACAGCAAACCACGCAATACATCGGTCGATGTTCCCGCATTCGACACGACACGCGACAGCAAAATCATCAACAGCAAAACTATTCACCAAAATTCGCAAGATTCCGAAATTGGCATCCGCAGTTTAGAATGTCAGACGCAGAAAAGCAGTTGATTGCGAGAGTCTACCGACGAAACAAACCGGCCAAGTATCCTCGAACAGCGACAAACGACGTCGGCAAAGCTGAGGAGGACGACTACGACCACGACCCGCGTGATGAAGGAGGCGTCGACGAATAGTAATGATGCGCGTGATGAAACGAACCGGTTGAAACGAAACGAAAAGAAAACACACGGAAATTTTCTAAAAAAACAAATCAAATCAACAAATCTTCCAATCAATCAACAAAACAATCAATCAACAATTCCAATCAAATATGTGATAAATCATTTTCAATTGTTGGGGAGAAGTTGGGAACAACGATAACTGTGTAATTACACGTAATTATATTGGCTATATAAGCTGTGATAATCTGTGATCAGGGTTCGGTCTGTTTTTATTATTGTCGTTGTCGTGTCATCCTAATAAGCAAACCCAAATAAACTACGTAACAACCCAAATATCTTTCTATACGAAAATAAACAACTTATTCATGACTAAAAATATTTCAACGCAACAAACAACTTTCAAAACCATAAATCAATGCCATGCAAATCTTCTCATTTGAAAAAACACCTGCCAAGTTCCCATGCCAATCAACGGCATTTTCACACCTCGACCGAGATCCACCAGTCGAACAGCTCGTTGCATGATTTCTTGTCGTCTCGGCTCTCAGTATTTCTGTTTGAAAAGGGCACAAACTAGGAGCTACAACATCGCATGCAAGTTGACATTTTTTCATCTGTTCTTCTACTAATTTTTTTTCCAACGAATAAAGTACGTATCACAACGCCAGCGGTCAACTGACAGCAGCATATGCAAAGATGACGCAAAACCGTTTTTTTTGTTTTTTTTATTTATTCGCATAGAACTTCAATGGTTCACTGGAAAATACAGTGGAAAATACGCGTGGCGTATATAATTGTCACTGCAAAACACAATCTCAAGAATAAAAAAATACAATGCATCCGATCATATTTGAAAAGCAGTTAATAAAAACTGTTTTGAAGAGTATACAGTAAAATTCGCAGATGCTACAGGTAGGTAAATAGGCTGGTTCGTAGACTAAAAGTCAGTTCATACTGACGAATGAATGAATAATGACGAATGTTCATACATACGGCACGCACGGCACGTCAGGTCCTGTATTTTAGCATGCCACCTTCCACACAAACAATGCATGTAAAGCACGGCATGGGACGTTTTAGCGGCATTCATGAAGCATTATTTACTCACACGTAACTGTGCAAAAAAACATAGCTACTCGGTCACTAAATACTACTTCATGAATGCCCCTTTAGTGTTATTGCACACCACCGTCCAAGGATGTGCCTTTGACGAACATCGACGCATGTCAGCATACGTTAGTAAGAACAGACCTTAACTTGAAAAAGTTTAGCTTTGGAAACCATATAAAAAGTCGTGCAATGAATAAGCAAACGCACACATTAATTGACCACCAATTGTACAAAAGCTAAATGGTCAAAAATCATCCAATGCAAGACAACGACCCAGCTTCTTTGACCAAACGAGATTATCAGCAAATCAGAGATTATAAATTTTTATAAGTTTCAATGTGAGCAACAGGGGAAATGACAATTTTTAAAACAAGTAACGCTTTACAATTTCAACACAGCAGAATGTGGAAAATGCCAAGATGAAATGCTAGTGAAAAAATAGCAGTGTCAGAAGCAAAAAACAATAATGAATTAATAGAATTATTATCCAGCTAACAGTTTGCTAATTGAGTTGGGTGATTTGAATGGAATGATTCAACTCGAAATTAGAATTATAAAAAATAAAACTTTGTTTGGAACACTCATGGAATTTGGGAGAAATTGAGTGTGGAGCGGACAGTGGAAAGTTCAGTCAAAAAGCCAAATAAAACTGATGAAATCACCCAATGTAACTCGCGTTATCAAAAGCAGCAGAGGAGAAAGAGAGTTGGCATAATCGTAAATGAGTGTGTGGGGACTAGCAAACTAAAACACAAACAAAACATATCTGGCACGAAAACGGATAAAGAATATTAATAAGAACACGGAACGGAGAGCATAAAGTACAGTGCTGATAAAAGCCAGCTGGCATAAATGACCGTTTTGATTTCGAAACAAAACGACAACACTAGCTTTGTAAGCTACCACCACGTTTCACCGAGCCGTAAAAAATGGACTTTTGAAAATACAAAAAAACGCAATTATGAAACGCGCGAAAGAACAAATCCGACGAGCAGTACAAACACAAAGACGCACGGAGCAGCACGGCGCAGTCGACCTATCCGCCGTGCAACGTCGATATGAACGTGATCGAGTCATTCGCCTGCAGCTGATAGTTCATCTTGCCAACGAGCTCCCAGTCAGTCTCGTTGATCAACACCAGGATGCCCGGGCGCACGGTGCCGTCGGCGATCAACAAATCCGGATTATCAACCGTCAGCAAATTGTCAACAATCCACGGCAGCAGCTGCGAGATCGTCCAGCACTGCGGCTCGCCTGGCTTGCTGCAAAAGCGTTGCGAAGTTTTTGTATCTTGTTTCAGAGAGAGAAGAAGCTGCGACTGGGCCGAAATGGTAAATGTACAGAATATTCGAACAAAACTGTGACTTGTGTATGGCAGTGTACAATTGCAAAAATTAGAATGCAAGGTTACAGAACAGGACCGGTTCGAGTGCAAATAAATACCCACATTTGGGTAACTTGTCTTCTTTTTCAACCCGATCCCGTTCGTTCATTTTTGAATTTTGGATAACTCGATCACTTGTGGAAAAAGGGTGACCTGTTAATTCGAACATACTGTAGCTCAGACAACGAATTGTACTAGTAGAGAAAGTAGACCGCAGAACGAGTTCACCAACAACTCTACAATCTAAAGGGCAGATTACCGTTCCAGTTTGAACCAAAATAAGCGCAAGCAAAACAGACAACAGAAACAACCTTAAAAAGACGCGAACGTACGGTTTCGGAAGTAGCACGGAGTGTTTGTTCTGTTTGCCGACGAGCAACTCGGCGCCGCCTCTGAACTCGAGCACCAGCGGTAGACTCTCCGTTGACATCTGCCTCTGCGAGAGTGTCGCTGCCGGTGGCACTGCGGCGGCCATGTTCGCTGCCTTCACTACTGGTGGTCCTACACCCTCAGTCGATCTCAGACGATTGCAATGATGCAGTCTTTGGCAACCGTCGATCCAACCAACGGTCGTTGCCTGATGTTTTGTTTGCTTGGTGCAGCTCACGAGAACTGCCGGTGGATATCCTTCCTGATCGTGACGCGACGAGCCAAATTCGCGCTTTTTATTTCAATTCGGACAAATTTTTGACAACTCAAGGTCGAGTTTATAAACTGAATATTTAGCAATCGAAATGTTCCTTGAATAATCACGGTATTATGAACCTGAAGAAGAGAAAATCATAAGAGTTCTGAAAAGTCTAGGACTCCGTCCCCCTCATCACAGCTTTATATTAGGGTTTGGACCATTCAGTAAAGGGAACATTATTGTTTCTGCAAAAGCTATGGCGCACACTACATTTACATCATACGACACGCTGCGCTTATCAGAGAAACTATGAAAAATAACACACAGGTATAAAAGTTTCATAGCTTCCGTGGACGCTGTGGAGTTGACGTTTAAGGACTTTTACCTGAGAAACATTTTATCATCGCTACTTTTCACAAAGAATGCAGTTTTTCACGAACTACACTTTCATGCAGCACGCACAACGAAAAAAACACAATATGAAACCGAAAACGAACAGTATAAGCGCAATGCCAATGGCGCTTCCTTGAGTTTCAAAGAGAAACAAGAACATCAAATCAATCTTTCAACAAATTTTGCCTCATAAAATTTGACGCGTTTATTCAATATATGCACAACACTTTTCAAAAACATTCACTTGACTGATAACTGGATTTAAAATTGAATTGACAATGAATACTAACGTTTCCGAAAAAAAAATCAAAATCGCCGCCAACACTTGGGAGAGAATTCTTGATATGAAAGTGCAAATATTTTAAGTGAGTATATAAATTAAAACAAATTATCTAAAAATGCGGGAGACGCATATAAAAGAAGGAATATGGCTTTGTGTAAGCAGTGAGAGACTTGGCTCGACAACTCTTTTCAAGTCTCTGATGTGGTACACACGGATACAAGTACATAAAAGCTATATTTTTGCGCCGCGTTTGTTTTACTGAAAAGTGTAAAACAGTTTTAAAATTATTTTTTAACTGTCCTTTTCAGTTTAGTCCGAAATCACATCATGTGCGAAATTCTGTTGTTGTTGTTGTTGTGATTTTTAGGCGATGTTTTTAGCCAGGGCTAACCCAGAGAAGCGTACAGAACACCATTGAGTAGGGCGCCCATCGAGTTTTCTCTGTCATTAAGTGCCTATACACCCCTCGGCGGGGTTCGATCCCCCGAGCGCACAGACTGTAGTCTAACACACTACCACCAGGCCACGAGGGTGGCAAATTCTGTGCAGAACTTCTGTAAATCAAGAATCTGTAAATTCTGTGCAAAAACAGAAAAATCAGAGACTGCAAAACATTGTTTCATGTGGTTTTATTGTTGCTAACGTACGCATCCCTGTGTACACACCAGCATCAGTGACAAAAAGGTGTTGTCTTCCGTTGATTTTCAGCCTTTTTACCAAACTCTAGTGGCAGGAAAAACTGTCTGTCCCGTGAGTCGTTGCCTTTGCCACAGAAGGAGACCTTGCGTTCCCTAATGCCTCTGCGATACACTTTGTCCTGGGCAAACCAGTATCAGCGATCTGAAGTCTGATCGTTATTTTAGTGGTTTTAGTGGTCGCTAAATGCCCGAAATACCGCAAATGTTGAAGTTTTAATTGTCTACAAAGTACATGTGCAACCGAAATAGTGAATAAACGGCGCAAAAATATGGCTCTTATGTACTTGTATCCGTGTGTACCACATCAGAGACTTGAAAAGAGTTGTCGAGCCAAGTCTCTCACTGCTTACACAAAGCCATATTCCTTCTTTTATATGCGTCTCCCGCATTTTTAGATAATATTCTGACTTTTAAATAAGTCCCGAAGGTCGAACCAAATTCACATCTCGTTGGTCACACATTCTTCTAAACCCCGGGTACCTCAGGGTTTTCATTTTTTGCTTTTTGGGCCGATTTCGCTTATGCTAATTCTACGGCCGATTCGACCGACATCGTCACGATTCAGTATCTAGAATTGCTCACATAAGAAAACTGACCCAAAAGCCGTGATCGGCGCAATGAATTACCATGGACAACACAGTTTTTTGCATTTGGACCGATTTTGCTAATTTCCACTGCGGTTCGCCCGAAATCTCACGATTCAGTATCTAGAGTTGCTCACATAAAAAACTAACCCAAAATCCGTGATCAGCGCATTGAATTACCCTGGGTAACACCTTTTTCTTGTTTTTCGTTTCTGGACCGATTTCGCCAATTTCCACGGCCGATTCGCCCGAAATCGTCACGATTCAGCATCAAGAGTTGCTCACATAATAAAACTAACCCAAAACCCGTAATCAGCGCATTAAATTACCCTGGGAAACACCCTTTTCTTGTTTTTCGTTTCTGGACCGATTTCGCCAACTTCCACGGCCGATTCGCCCGAAATCGTCACGATTCAGTATCTAGAGTTGCTCACATAAAAAACTAACCCAAAATCCGGGATCAGCGCATTGAATTACCCTGGAAAACAACCTTTTCTTGTTTTTCGTTCCTGGACCGATTTCGCCAACTTCCACGGCCGATTCGCCCGAAATCGTCACGATTCAACATCTAGAGTTGCTCACGTAAGAAAACTAACCCAAAATTCGTGATCAGCGCATTGAATTACCCTGGAAAACACCCTTTTCTTGTTTTTCGTTCCTGGACCGATTTCGCCAATTTCCACGGCCGATTCGCCCGAAATCGTCACGATTCAACATCTAGAGTTGCTCACATAAGAAAACTAACCCAAAATTCGTGATCAGCGGATTGAATTACCCTGGAAAACACCTTTTTCTTGTTTTTCGTTCCTGGACCGATTTCGCCAACTTCCACGGCCGATTCGCCCGAAATCGTCACGATTTAGCATCTAGAGTTGCTCACGTAAAAAAACTAACCCAAAATTCGTGATCAGCGCATTGAATTACCCTGGAAAACACCCTTTTCTTGTTTTTCGTTCTTGGACCGATTTCGCCGATTTCCACGGCCGATTCGCCCGAAATCGTCACGATTCAGCATCTAGAGTTGCTCACGTAAGAAAACTAACCCAAAATCCGTGATCAGCGCATTGAATTCCTACGGACTGAACATTTCTCCTATTTTTCGTAGCTCAGACAAAATTTGTAAGAGTGAAAAATTGATACCCAGTCAAAATGCTACCAACTTTAAAAAATGCACAATTTTGACGCAAAAAAATGCCCGGGCAAAAAAATAAACTAAATTTTCAGAATATACGGATGAAATTACCCTAGGAAACATTTTTGTTCAACCGTGAAAGTGTCCCAGCTAAAAATTGAAAGGGCGAACACTTAAAACCAGGTAAAAACCCTTCGATTTTTGAAAAATGCCCATTTTTACCCAAAAAGTGGGTCGGGGCAAAAAATTAACCCAATTTTCAAAATCTCCAGGTGAAATTACCCCAGGAAACATTTTTGTTTGACTGTGAAAGTGTCGCAGGTAAAAATTGAAAGGGCGAACACATATGATTACATACCAGAAAAAAAAATAGAAACAAAAATAAGTAACACTGTTTTCAGAATAGGTTTTTCGTGTCTACAGCGTATGAAAAGTTGTCCGATAAAAATTTTTTCGCGGCTCCAAGCACAACTTTGGGTGTTCGTTTCGTGTGCACAGGAGCAGGTTTATAGCTTATAGTATGCTCGCTGGAGGCAGCGAGCAAATTTGAAAAAAGCGCGCGAGGGAATATTCAGCCATATAATGCGTGATGCGCTCTCCGCTCGCTGCGCTCGCTCGCGCATCCGCATGATTATTATCTGCAAAACTTTTGCAAACGTTCAATGGAGACAGCTATGTGATTTACAACAACAATCCACTGATCTAATTACTGCCGAGAAAATCGCTGTTATGGGAAGATTGAGTCTCTAATCAAAACAATAACTGGATGCAACAATATTGTGTTGTAAAGAAATTTGCGAAAATCACAAAAAAAACGAATAAGACTACTGTTGGCAATAAATAAACTGGACCAGAGAACAGACACATGACACACCAGTAACTCTTTTTAGCACGGAAACATCACAACATCAAGAAAAAACACAAATAAACCACGTCTTTCTTCAGAAAAAGGAATGTCACACGATATCAATCACACCGAACATAAACAACGAGAAATGGAGTTGAAACATATCAACTGTTCAGCAGTACTTCATCACAAAAAAGCTACGCACATTCAATGGTTTGCATTGCAAGACGAAAAACCCTGTGTATTTACAAAATCTCAAAACTGCGTTTATCCCGAACTAACGTAACGTATTATTGCGTCCTAATTCAATGGAGCGAAATTGCTGAATAATTTTCCACAAACAACAGAGTGAGTGAGGCAACGTAACGAAATTAGTGGAAGTGGGACTACCACTGTGACAAAAAAATACAATTCACTGCCAGGGTATATATTCACCGCGTGTGGAAAAAAAACCGCTGTAAAACGGTTACAATGGGACAAAAAATTAAAACTGTAACTAAACAATTACTGACTGAGACAGAAAACTGGAACTTGCTTCAGAAAATTAAGAAAATTGAGAGGAAATTACAACGTAAGTATTTTTGAAGAAAAAGTTTAATTCAGTCGTTGAATCGTCGATTCGGGTTCGCACCAAACAACAGTGTACGGCATTCGGGAAGCATCTGACAGTAAAATTATAAATAACATTGTTAAAGACGAAAATTTTGCTTTTTCTTGTTTTCTCGTCTTTTCAATCAATCTATTACTCACGCAACCACACAACAAATCAACACCCACTCAGATACAACAAGACAAATACAACTCAGTCTTTTTCCAAAAGCTATTTGTGCATGTGGATTAAAAAAAGACACAAAACACTATTTCACAAGTCTCATTCATTCTGAAATTTGGAATTGTCCTTCAGGGGAAAGATTGTGGTTGGCCGAACACCACCAGCTGATAATTCTGAAGACTAAACAAACGACAAGGCCGTCGAACCTAACAGAACACAAGTTTTGTTTGCGTGCCAAATGCAAGTTTCAATTTTTCAGCTGCGCTGGCCGCAATATGAAAGGAAAAAGGACACAGCTATGCCTTCGTTGACGTCTCCGTGATTCAGCCAGACACGGCTTCAGCTTTGTTCCTCGTTGCAGAGCGGCCGTTGCTGTGTCTGTCTGTGCGCAGCGCAACACACGCTCTGTTCCGTTTTGTGTTCCTGTCTGTCTGAAGTCTGACTCTGCAGAACTTTCAGCACGGTCAGCTGGCACTCTTCAGCTGAAGAGACTTCAGTTTCCAGAAAAGCAATATTGCAATAAAAGTGGCCGGTTTTTTTTGGCGGCAACACAAGTGTTTAGGCTTGACGGTCTGTCTACAAAAAGTAATAAAAAACATCGACTAATACACTCGGACCAGCGCTGAGCGATGCAGAGCACTGCCAAACGCTCTGGAAAACTAATCAGATTATGCAAAACGCTACACTTGTTCGGTCGGCATTCTCAGCTGGAAATGGAATAGACCAGACTGTCCTGAAATTGGGTTTTAGCATTCTGTTCTGGACATTTCGACATGTCTAGAAAAGGAATGAAGAAAGGCGTGTTTTTCGTTTGCGGAACACTCAACGATTGGATGCTCCCAACATTTCAAGCAGTCTTAGTGAACTTGTTTCCTGAAACACCGCTGAAGTAGCGTTCAATGCGTGAATATGCATAAATTAGTGACCGTTCACGTGGAAATTAGTTCAGAAATATCAGACAGAAACAAGTTGGATGCACTGGTTCACATTGATCAATCATTCTGTACGCGAGGAGAAATTACTTCAGGAGGATGAAATGAAGCGCTACCATGGAGCATCAATTGGCGAACTAGACAACGCCAACCAGAGACGGCGGTAATGGAAAAATTCAATCTCTTTGCCCGCCAAGGCAAATAAACCAACCGCACTGGTGAAACAAAAAAAAAGCTGAAACAGTACAGTTCTGGAAACGCGGAAGATAAAAGTGAACAGGACACTGGGGAGCACGACTGTAGACTAGACGTCGCTGGTTCGTTTGTTCAAACGTACAGTAGAAACTGGCAGGCAGCACACAAATGAGACTGGAGCAGAAATGCGGTAAGCTGGTGGCAGACAGAATGCATTTGTTTTCTCGCAAGTAGACACACACGACACATGGCATGCAGAAAGTGGCAGATTGGTGACAATGCTTACAGGCACGATGCATGAAAAAAACCATTCCATTCTCATTCCGTGCCTTCCAGTTTTGACAAAAGGCGGTCCGCTATCGTTAGTAATGAATAGCCAGTTTTGTGACACTGACTCTAAAAGCATGTGGCTTGGCTGGCCTAAAGAAGAACACAATTCAATATTCAAACAGAGGTGCTTGCTTGAAAAACTTAGCGATGCGTAGGTATGTCATCACGTTTGCAGATATACTGTAAGCTTCTCTTTTGCTGATAAGCACAAATAAACGTTGGAAAAGCAAAAAATGTGAAATATGCGCTTTGAACCTGGATAAATTGAACAAAATGGCTGCATCAATTTCCTGATTATGAAACGAATGAAAAGTGACGAAACATGAAATAGCCCAGAATCAAAACAAGAAGCAGTGTAATGATGACTAAACAGGAAATAAAACCCAATTGCAAAGCTATCATGGCACAAAAGGCGACGGATCAGTGATGCATCTTTTGGCGACTACACACTCACATCCAGTTTTGTCGTTGGTGTTCCGTCCGCGTTTCTTTTTTCCATGCCCTGCAAAGACTGGCTGCAGAGCAGAACGGAAACGATTTTTTTGCACTGCATTGCCGGTTGGGTCGAACCAATATAAACCTCAAATGGTTCCGAATTATGGCAAGCTCGCTCAACTGAACAGTGCTGTCGTTGAATGTTTGTCGAAGCAAAAACGCAAAGTAAATGGAAGCAAAAAATCAAACGGAACGCAAGTAAAAAAGCGCTCACAAGAAACACACGTGTTTCACCGCACTTTTATCGCTGTGCGCCTGCGCTGGTGCAGAAAGTTGCCAAGAACTGAAAATGATACATTTTCGAAAAAGAAATTGACTAAAAACGCGTGCCTGCATACACGCCCCTTTTCTGCACTGGAAACTGCCAAGAAACATCCACCAACATAGGTTAAGAAAAACACGGTGAACTTTGAACGAGTGGCCAAGGTGACACGTGAAGTGCACGTGGCATTGGCAACATCCACAACATGCGCTCGTTGTCGTCGTCGCTGCTTAGCAGTGTAATTTATAATTCTGTCATTGCGTTTGCGTGATAGGAGGATTAGGCCACAAGCCAAAATGGAACAAACCGAGGCGGAATACAAGAGAGGGGCGGGCGCGACACAGCAGCACTGCACCGACTGCACAGCACAGCGCCATCGAATGCAGCACAGCTACAGCCCTACAACAATTCAAACCACACCAGCCCGATGTGCTAAAGCCAAACGACACGGAAAGTCCAGCGACACTTCTCGCGAGTTTTTGCAATTTTCTCCAAATGACCAATTTTTCCGGCCTTCACGGTCTATCTGTAGACGGGGAGTTGTGCCATTTTTAACCGTCTCAGACAATCACTTGCGAAACCTATCAGCTGCGTTCCTCCCACATATAGGCTCGGAAAGGAGGATGTGGAGAGTAATACAAAACCTGCGGTTCAGCGTTAGACACGCGAGCGAGCGAGCTAGCTGAGTGCGCGGACAGGCAGCCAGCTAGCAGCGCTAGAGCACGCAGGCGCATGCATATGAGCCGTAGTGCACTGTGAGCAGGAGCGAAGCAACGCGCTGAACTGAATATATTGACTGGCACTGACGCGAGTGGACGCAGTGACAGCGATGGAGAGACAGCACAGAACGCGCGCAATCACATGGCCAAACTTTGTTGGCATGGCACCAACAGCGAACACACGCTCGCTGTCGCCGCAAATGTTCCCGAAAAAATTTGTACAACGTTGCACGATAATGCGTTTCTGGTTTGGCACGAATGTGGAGCGAACTTTTTTTCAGATCCCATTTGCAAACATTGGGAAAGCGTTCGGAATTCAGATCCGAATATTAAGCAAAAAGTCAACGAGAGACAGGCTTGTTCGGAAATTGACCTGAAGAAAAATGAGACCACCAAGAAACAGAACAGCAGCCACTCACTCAAACACACGATCACACAGCACCAGATAAGCGAATTCTCTTTTAAAGAAACCGCTCAGCAGTTTCCAAGATGCGTGATACAAACAAACTGCAAGAGAAGAACGCTGACTGATTTGAAAAAGAGAACATTTTGTGCACCTTTTGACTAATCAGTTCAAGTCGACTTTCAAGCGTTGAGACGACGCGAATCTTGCCAGCCTTGCCGTACAATTCAACACCGCCGGCGCACTCGGGAGGCAGCCAATTCTTCTTGTCGATTGTCACCTGAAAATCAGCTTGTTCTTCAATCAGTATTCAAATAAAGTCATCACTTAAGACCCATTCTGTTATAATACTGTTGCATGGTAAACAAAGAAACAAACAAACCAAACACGAACGCACACGACACGCGAGCTGCTGCGCTTCTTTGTGCTTGTGAAACAGTACTTGTTGTTTGTTGTAACAGTGCATGTTTTCAGTTCAGTCAGACCAGGACATTATCATCGAGAAAAAATGATCTGATCTTATGA
Source organism: Theristus sp. LFF4_11 (assembly GCA_030248135.1). Classification (NCBI taxonomy): domain Eukaryota; kingdom Metazoa; phylum Nematoda; class Chromadorea; order Monhysterida; family Xyalidae; genus Theristus; species Theristus sp. LFF4_11. The sequence goes on from JASANC010005472.1 coordinate 75,556, forward strand.
CTTCAAGAGGGACACATCACTGATCACCGAAATGCACAGAACCATCCTGCAGCTTGGTTGATTTGGGTGGTTTTCTGTCAACGACTTGTGTTTCACTAAGTTTTTAATTGACAACGTGGGATTGGCAAAAAAACGTGTCTTTGAAAGCGGCCGCAAGACAAAAACCAGGAGCGTCAAAAAAGTCATTTGCTACAGAACACCACTTTTAAGTTGAGTCAACCAAAAACAAAACAAATAATACACGGTTCTCCATCGTTTTTAAAATCGAAATTTTGAAAGATCCCTAAAAGCCCTTTTTTCGCTGTTTCACTTCACAGCCGCACGGTTTTTTAACATTGCCAATCCCAGACGGTGCATAGTATAATTTACATCTGTACTTTGACTTTCCCAGTAAAAACCAAAAACACACACTGACAAACAACCTTCATGTCTTTCTTGGCGTCTTTTTTCGCAGTTGCAATACAGCCGGGCAAAAGTTCTTCGACTAAGGGCACGTCGCGTTGTCTGCAGCGCAGGGTGCATTCGGATTCAAGCAGTTGAAAAAGAGACTGAAACGATGAACACGTTGAAAATACACCATCTGGATAAGGAAATGAGAACGACATTTGCAAAACAACAAGAACTCCAAAAATCTGCGTTTCTTTAGGTGGCTTAACAGGTGCATTTAAGAATTTGCATCAGAAATTGCAGCATTTGCCCGAGTCTTCACCGACTCACCGTGGCAATTTTGAATTGCCACATTAAGCAGGACATTTAGAACTAATTTCCTTTCAGCATCTGCAAACGCTGAGCCAAAAAATAAACATTTGTCACAAACCAAACGTATTGAAGCCGATTAACCGATGTACTGTTTTCAAAACCAAAAATCTGCCTCTGCTCACCGACAAAATCAAGCCTTCTAGTACTTTTCGGTAACGATTTTGATCAGTGCATAATTGAGTCAGCCGAGCGCACGCCTCATCGAGCACGTTCTTTATGTGATCTTCCCGAGCCTGAGACAACCAGTTTCTTTCTTTATTTTGGTTTCGACTGGACTCAACGCGCAGATAGGTAAGCAGTTTTATCCATGGAATTCAAAATTGGTGAAGTGGTCCGATCCGATTCTCCTAAATAGGGTCGGGTCACTTAAGGGGCATTCATGAAGCAGTATTTAGTGACCGCGTAGCTACGTTTTATAACACAGCTGCGCGTCACTGAATACTGCTCACGAATGCCGCGTTAGGCCATTTTGAATTGCACATAAACAATGAAACTAGTTTCTTTTCTACGTCTGCAAACGCATTGAGTCGCAGTCGCAGAACCTAAAAAATTGATAATACTCATGTCTACATGTCTCATGGAACGCTGAAAAGAACAAAATGCAAGATAGCCAAGCTCAGCTCTGGTTTTCATACGCTGTCCAACAAAACCATAAACGGACTGAACCTGACCCGAGTTTAAAAAAAACTCGAGTTAAAGAGTGTTATCGTTGCAAACAACTCAAACAAAATGCGACGTTATCACCAACCTTCAGCACTTTCAATCGCGCCTGATTAAGCATGTTTGAACTCTGAATCTTTCGCTGTAACTCCACTTGTTTCTCCTTCTTCTCGTAGTATTCCATGATTTTCGTTCGTTGCTGTTGCACGAGTCGACCCTGCAACCGAAGCATCATACTCGATATCGAATGTTTTGACAAGTTTTTAAAAAACTTCAAAACTGTGGCATTTTTATCATTGGTGGTATAAAAGAATATAAACAACAGCAGTAAGCTACTGGCAAACTCAAGACTGCATGCACGTTCGCTACGACAGTGCTCGCAAACGAGCGAAGCATAACCTTTTCAATGTTGAACTCCTCCTCTGCTTTCGCCTCGATCTCTTCAGCTTTCTCGTTTGCCTCTTGCTCAATGAATGCCATCATATGGCGCAGTTGCTTCTGGACATCGTTGTCGGACAGACCCATGCTGGTTGACACTGGCTATGGAGGCTGCAGAGCAGATTGATATTTGAAAATAATACGAAGTGCTCTCGAATTCAAGATGTGATTGAATATCGACACCGATGCGTAGTCGAAGGTCTTCTTGTTTGAACTAAATAAAAGGAAATTGATCACAATCACAATCACTGAACTTTTCTCACTGATCTTTGCGTCTTTCGTCTCACTGCATCAAAAATTATTGTCTTCGAAAACATAAACTAAGTAAATTTTGACCAAAATTGACCATTTGTGCTCAAAATTCTTGAAAATTTTGCTAGGGTAACTAAAAAAACGCACTTATGCTTAATTCAGTTCTTGTTTATCGCTTGTCAGCGTTTAGCTATTTATCTAATTTTAAAATTTTGACAAAATCGAAAAATTTTCCTCCAATATGCTCTGAAAACCTCATTTTGACATGTTTATAAACTTAAACAATTTTTCTTTTTGTAAAACCGTCAGCAGTCGATTTTGGACCGTTTTAGACTTGAACAACTTTTGGGATAAAGTTTTTGAGCGTCACAAATTTTGGCTTTGTATTTCCAAATTCCAATGCAGACAAGGTAACAAGCATTTCGCCTCACAATGTGAATTCTAAGCGACAAGCGTCCGAGCTGCACCGTGACACCGTCTGCCCATAGTTGTTCTGGGCATAGCCTTGGGGGGGGGCCTCTGCTGGGCGAGGGAGGCCGGCGCCAGCCCCCCAAAAAAGTTTCGAATCTATCTCTATCAGAAGAGATTTTTCGGCTCAGTCAGTGTCCAGTTTTATAAAAGTGAGGATAAAGTCTACCAAAGTCTAAAGTCTAAAAAAAAGTCTATAAAGGACTTTTTATAAAAGTCTACTCTACTCCCTCCAGAGCCGAGGGTAAATTGGGCTCGGGCCTAGGGTTGTTAAACAAAAATGAAATTGAAAAAAAAGTGATTAAAAAAACAAAAATGCCGATTTTTTTTTAATTCGAAAAATTTTCCTCTAATATGCTCTGAAAACCTCAATTTTGGCACAATTTTTCGAAAGTTCAACAAAAAATTTCTTTGATTATACCTCGTAAAACCTTTAGCAGTCGATTTTGGACCGTTTTACCGACTGATTTTAGGCTTCGACAACATCTGCGATGAAGTTTTTGAGCGTCCCAAAGCTTGGCCTTCCATTTCCGATGCAGATAAGGTGACGATTCGCCTCGCAGTCGCAGAGCGTCCGATTGTGCTCGCTGGTCCGTTTGCAAGCGCTACGTTGTCTGGTTGCTGCTTCGTGTCGTGTCGTCGCGACACCATCAGAAGAAGTGATCGAATTTCAAGGCGGTATGTTTGTCTTCACTTTGGCATTAATTTAGCTGGGGACAATTAGTGACGTTTTGGAGGTCAAAACACAAGAAGAGGCATGGTGACGGTTTGGAAAAGGGGTAATTGAGGTCACCAAAACAAAATCTGCAAAGTTCCGCCACACGGGAGTCATTCGGGAGGCGCTTGCATATCATATGTGGTTCTTCGGACTCAGCAGCGAAAGCGGGACCACGGGGGAGGGGGGGGGTGGTTGCCAAATTGTAGAGGGGGGGGGGGTCAGGTGCCTTCTCGGTGAGGGGGGGGGTGCACGGGCAGCAAATTTTCCTGAGGGGGGTGAACTGGCAGAAAAATCTTGTGAGGGGGGGGGGTGCAGGGGATCGCACCAGTACCGTGGGCGGGGGGGGGGGGGGGGTGGGGGGGTACACCCCCCCAGAGCACCAGAGACCGTCGGGTGGGGGGGGTGGCGGGGGGCACCGTGCCACCCCCCCCCCCTAAAACCGGGCACCCCCCCCCATCGGACCCCCCCCCCCCTCGAAAATTTGGCCGACACCCCCCCACACCCCCCATGAAATTTTGTCTGGCGGAGACCCCCCCCCAAAATTTTCTGCACACCCTAATTTTTTTTCTCGAAAATCATGATTTTTTGTCTATAAAGTCTATAATATAAGCTGAATATATGATAACTTGACCATCTTCATTGTAATTTCAAAGATTTTGCAGCTAAATTTAGCGTTTTTCCTTTAAAATTTAAGCGAAAAAATTTCATGGGGGGGTGGGGGGTGGACCCCCCCACAGAAAATTTTGAAAAAATGCACCCCCCCAGGGGACCCCCCGGGGGGGTCCCACGTTACCATTGTTTGGACCCCCCCCTCACTTTTTGGTCGGCACCCCCCTTCGAAATTTTTTTTGGGCCCACGGTACTGGATCGCACGGGTAATACCAAATTTTTGCCTTAGAAAAACACAGAAATTCTTGTAAAATACAGAATATTTTGTGCAAACAAGCTGCTTGTTTGGTCAGAAACAACAAAATCTATGCAGGGACAGACACAAACGTCAAGAAAAATGCAAAAATTACGGTATTTTTGGAAAAAATTGAGATGAGATAGTTGACCACCGTGAGGCCGTGAGGGGGGGGGGGTGCGATCCCGTGTTTTCTCGCGGAGGGGGGGGGGGGGGGGACGGGGGAGTCTAGTCTGGTACCCGTGTCGAGGGAAAGGGGGGGCGGGAGGGGAGTACACGGGTATCTGCCTGCCCGTGCACGGGCAGGATTTTCGGCTGAGGGGGGGGGTGGACGGTGGACGGCAGCCCCCCCCCCCCCCCCCCCCGCACTTTTGCTCGTAATGCATCATTATTAAAACAGCTGCATCTGCAGTTCCGGTGCTCCTCCTCCAAAACACAGGAAAGAAAAAAATGCAAAAACTAAATTGATCATTTTCACCCTATCAAAAAGGCTTGGCTTAGGATTAGGATTAGGTTCAGGATTAGGAACCTACAACGACTCATTACAAGCAACCTCAGATCAAAAATTAAAAAAAATCACTTTTAAGAATGTATACAAATCCTTTTGCTGCTGTTCGGACTCCCTGATTGATTTGATTTTTGAAATTAAAAAAAATTAAAAAAAAAACAAAAATGGCGATTTTTGTTTTTTTAACAACTCTAGAGTCTAGACTAGGGTTAGGGGCTTTGAAAAAAAATTTTTTTTTATTTTTTTTTCGTTTTTTTTTTAAATTTGGATTTTTTTTTCAAACTTAAAAAAAAAATTGAAAAATTTTTCTTCTACTTTGCTCTGAAAATTCGATTTATGGCATAATTTTTTGAAAGTTCAAACCAAATTTTCTTCCCAACTTCTTTGTGTGCTTAGGTACATGTCATTATTTGGTCATTTTGACCGACGTACTCCATGTTTTTCGATTTGGATGACTTCTAGAGTCAATTTTTAGCGTTGAAATGACTTAACTGAATTGAAATATCGTTTCAGAAATCGTTTTCTTGCAACTTAGAACATGTTTTTTCAGTCGGTAGGCCATGAGATGAACATGATATCTTGTTGATTGGCGTACGTTATAGGTCTACAATGGAGTTGTGCGATATATTGTTAAACAATTGGAGCGGGGATGTTGGTTAATACCACATCACACGACCGTTTTTCAGATACCCGATAACATGGCCACATGTTAAAACTTGCGTGCTGAGCTAAACTAACGTGTTAAACTTGCGTCTGTCAGTTGCCCGCAACGTGATCGCGAAATCATGGTACGTGTTTTCGATACGATGATTTGAAGAGTGGGCTCTCGCCATGTGGCAGATAGCATAGCTGGTTGAACCTGAAAGTAAGTGTCTTGGGGGGGGGGCGACCGGGTCGACAGGGGTTGCCGACTTAGCTACAGCAAACAGGAATTTTTGAACACAGTCAAATTTTGGTAATTTTCTGAAGAGGAACAACTAAGAACGGTTCAATATTCAAGTACACGTCGAAAATTGTCCTGTTTTACTGTTGAAAATGCAACTTTCCCTCTATGAAATGGACATAATTTCAATAAAACACGATTTTCGCTCTTATAGTTTTCCGGATCGTTCTGAAAATAGTCTAGATGAACTCAGCTCGACGAGACGCTTCGAACAAACCTAACTTGTAAAAAAAATTTTTTTTTTTTAAATATTTTTTTTAATTTAAAAAAAAATCCGGATTTTTTTTCCCCTAACCCTAGTCTAGACTCTAGAGGAGGCACTTTTGAAGACTAACACTAAGTGACAAGGTAAAGTCAAAGAAAATTTTTGTTGAACTTTCGAAAAATTATGCCAAAAACGGCATTTTCAGGGCACATTAAAAAAAATTTCAAAATTTTTAATAAAGAAAATAAAAAAAATGCTCATTTTTTTACTTAAAAAATTTTTTTACCGTTACATCGGCTAGTAGGGGTCGATTTGGTGGTGTGGTGTGGGGGTGTAGGTCGATCCGGTACCGGTCGATCCGGTACGGTCGATCCGGTGCCGGTCGATCCGGTACCGGTCGATCAGTACCGTGGGCCCAAAAAAATTTTCGAGGGGGGGGGGTATGGTACCGTGGGGGGGGTGCCGACCAAAAAGTGAGGGGGGGGGGTCCAACCTATGGTAACGTGGGACCCCCCCCAGGGGGATCCCATGGGGGGGGTGCATTTTTTTCAAAATTTTCTGCGGGGGGGGGCCACACCCCCCCCACCACCCCCATGAAATTTTTTCGCTCAAATTTGAAAGGAAAAACGCTAAATTTTGCTGCAAAATCTTTGAAATTACAATGAAGATGGTCAAGTTATCATATATTCAGCTTATATTATGGACTTTATAGACAAAAAATCATGATTTTCCAAAAAAAAATTGCGGGTGGGCACAAAATTTTGGGGGGGGGGGGGTGTCCGCCAGACAAAATTTCATGGGGGGGGGTGGGGGGGGGTGTCGGCCAAATTTTCGAGGGGGGGGGGGTACGATGGGGGGGGGGGGGTGCCCGGTTTTAGGGGGGGGGGTGGCACGGTGCCCCCCCCACCCCCCCCACCCGCCGTTCCCGGGTGCCGGGGGGGGGTTGTACCCCCCCCACCCCCCCCCGCCCACGGTACTGCGGTCGATCCGGTACCTGGCAATTTTCTAGGGCGGTCGATCCGGTACCAGGTCGATCCGGTACTCGGTCGTCGGTCGATCCGGTACCAATTGAAATTTTCAGCTGTTTTACGGGTTTTTAGCGTTCAATTCGTTATGTTTTCGATTTTTCTTTGGTTGATTGTTGATACGATTGTTGATGATACATACGATATGAGACGACGACGACTTGCGACACTTGGTTGGTTTTGGAAATCGTAATCTGATTCTGAAAAAAGCAAAACAAGTGTACCATATGTTTTTTTTCTGAACTATTTTCCAGAAGAATAAAGCTCCAAGACGGTGAAAATTTGCAAAATTATCAGCTCAGCAAGAAAAGGAGAACAAAATAAAAATATGAAGACTGATTCGGTTCTCTTTTGGAGTTGAGGAAAAATGTCTGTTGATTTTATTTTCATATTTCCCGCGAAAAAACCTGCGGTAAAATGTTTCAGACATCAGATAAAATGAGAGAAACGAAGAAAAATGGAAAACAAATCAGAAACAAATTGAATTGAATGCTAAAACAGTTGAAAATTTCAATTGGTACCGGATCGACCGAGTACCGGATCGACCTGGTACCGGATCGACCGCCCTAGAAAATTGCCAGGTACCGGATCGACCGGTACCGGATCGACCGGTACCGGATCGACCGTACCGGATCGACCGGTACCGGATCGACCGCATGCCTACTAGCCATTTTTCGCCCAGAAAATTTGTCATCGTCAAGAAAAAATTTTGGTCCGACCCCCCCCCAGAATTTTCGGTCTCGCTCGGGACCCCCCCCAACCAAGTCGACCCCCCCCCCGCCCGCCCGGGACGACCCCCCCCCCCAAATTTGGGCGGATCTCCCCAGTCCCCTCCCCCCCCTCGGATTCGCCAAAAATCGGGCTCGACCCCTGGGAAATGGGAATAATCGATGTTTGGTTGGTATTCATAGTTGCAAACAAAAAAACTTGACAAGAAACAGCTTTTCCTTTTACCACAAAATGGTGAAAATTTTGGCCTTTTTCATGCTTTTTAGTTCGACTGCGATTTTTAGGTTAATCCATGGTCAACAATCTGCCAACGCAAACGCAACACCTAGCAACAAGTTGACCATGCCGCGAAAGGCGCAACCGAAAACAGTTGAAGAGGTGGTCGAAATGTACGAGAAGAAGATCAATGATACGCTGCAGGATTTGCACGAGTCTGTGCATGAGGTCAGCGAGAAGAAAGAAGACTTTGACACGTCGCTGAATGTTGTGGAACAGCTGCACGAAGCGGTGTATTCGGAGCGAAAACTTTCCAATTACCACCAGTCGAAACTGAAAACGCAATACGTCAAAACGTTAAAAGAGGTCAGCTCAACAATGCGCAGTGCATATTTTTGGTCTTGCTTAAGCGCCATTCATGGAGGTTGAAGCGCGCTGACGCGCTTCACTTTGCTACACATTCACGAAGCAAAAAAACAGCGCGCTTCAGCGTGCGTCAGCGCGCTTCAGTTTTGGAGCACATGCGCATTCACGGACGCGCGCGCTGAAGCGCGCTGACCAGCTTCATCGTGAATGAAGAAATGAAGCTGCGTCAGCCGCTGCGGCTTTTTAGGTTTTTTTCCCATTCACGAACGCGCGCGCTGAAGTGCGCTATCATGAATGATGAAATGAAGCTGCGTCAGCCGCTGCGGCATTTGATGTCCGGACATCAAATTTGTGTGTGCAAAATCGCTGATTGTTGCTGTCAGTGACAATTTTTCACAAATGTTGCAAGACTTTTTTGTTAAATCATTTAGTACTTTTCTGACAGATTCTGAACAGTATTGTATAGCGTAATTAGTCTCAAAATAAGTGTGACAGTGAGAATACGAATACTCAACAAAGCATAAAAGTAGTGCAAGAAATTTATGTGAAATTTATGTGAACTGTACCCGTGCGACGGTCTGGGGTACTGATTTGCGCAGCCCTTAAAACCGGTGTGCAGCCCGCAAGAACAAGCTTTGCTAGCTTTGCTTCATTACACCGGCTGCCTTGCAAACTGCAAAAAGGGCCAAATTCATTCAGAATGCTTTTTTGTACTGTTTTTTATGGTTTCACACCAAAAGTTTTCTGATCTTAGGCGCATATTTATTGAAAAATTGTGAAATGGACTTTCGAAGTGAAGAAAAACTTTGAAAGCTACACCGCAAAATACAGTTTTTTATGAACAATTTTGTACGATTTCTGCATTTTGACTGAACATTCTAGGATGCAATTTGCTTTCACGTTGCTTGCAAATGGTGCATAGTCCTCAAAATGGTGCACAGCCCTCAAAGTGGTGCACAGCCCTCAAAATGGTGCACAGCCCTCAAAGTGGTGCACAGCCCTCAAAGTGGTGCACAGCCCTCAAAGTGGTGCACAGCCCTCAAAATGGTGCACAGCCCTCAAAGTGGTGCACAGCCCTCAAAGTGGTGCACAGCCCTCAAAGTGGTGCACAGCCCTCAAAGTGGTGCACAGCCCTCAAAGTGGTGCACAGCCCTCAAAGTGGTGCACAGCCCTCAAAGTGGTGCACAGCCCTCAAAGTGGTGCACAGCCCTCAAAATGGTGCACAGCCCTCAAAGTGGTGCACAGCCCTCAAAGTGGTGCACAGCCCTCAAAGTGGTGCACAGCCCTCAAAGTGGTGCACAGCCCTCAAAGTGGTGCACAGCCCTCAAAGTGGTGCACAGCCCTCAAACCCGTGTCGAAACAGTGCCGCCGCATAAATTTCTTGCGGCCTGCACGCACACCGGTTTTGAGGGCTGCGCACATCGGTACCCCACACCGTGATGTGAAGTGATTGTTTTCTTCAACTGCGGTTTGGCGTGAAACCTTTTTCCTTTTTTAGCCTTGCCACGGTGTAGAGCATTGCAAAAAAAGTTTCATCAACGGCAGCACATGATTAGTGAATGTTGCACAAATCAAAAGATCAAAACATTTTTCACTGAAACGGCGAAAACAACGAATCGAAGCGGTATATAGTGTGTACTAAACAGCACATACGGAGACAACACAGACAACAGCACAAAACGATAAAACTGAAAGACATTTAATGAACACACACCTAGAGAGGTTCCCACCTGTCAACTACTATAGTGCAGTGGTAACATGTTGTGCCTGTCAGCACAGAGGCCAAAGTTCGAAACCCGTCTTAGCCCAGTTGTTTTTATCGTTTTTATCTGTTGGTTTCTTTCACAAACGCAGCACAATAAAACTTACTGTATTCCTCAATTAATTTAATTTTACCACAATTAAATTCATTCCCTTTTTGGTCTGCATCTATCACAATTGAAAGCGCAGAAATTATGCAAATACGTTTCATTTTTCAGACAAGCCGCTGCGGCATTTGGGGTCCGGACATCAAAAGCCGCAGCGGCTGACGCAGCTTCATTTCTACATTCATGATGAAGCTGGTCAGCGCGCTTCAGCGCGCGCGTTCGTGAATGGACAAAAAACATAAAAAGCCGCAGCGGCTGACGCAGCTTCACTTCAGGCCGCTTCATCATTCATGATGAAGCGCTTCAGCGCGCGCGTTCGTGAATGGGCAAAAAAACCTAAAAAGCCGCAGCGGCTGACGCAGCTTCATTTCTTCATTCATGATGAAGCTGGTCAGCGCGCGTCAGCGCGCTTCAGCGCGCGCTTGCATGAATGGGCCTTTAGAATCGTGCTGAAATGTTCTTCTATGTGTTGTTCAGGCAGAAGCGGAAGCTCATGTCCTTCGCAGTTGTCTGGCACAAATCGAAAAGATTCGAAAGCTGCGAACTGAGAAACGAGTGGCTGTCAGACAGTTTTTAGCTGCCGGTGGTGGCGTTTCGGCCGGATCAGCGAGTAAGCAATTTAGAAAATCATTCTGTTTCATCAATCATCATCAATTCTTTGTGAACGTAAAAATTCGTTATCTGTCCAGTTTAAGTAAAAAAACTGATGTGTGCCAGCCAAAGTTCGCGCTAGGACCGTACCAACAACGAAGGAACAGTTTCTTTTTCGAAAGAAAAAACTTCGTGATCCTGAAAGAAAAGTGAAGAATGCATTTGATTCTTCCTAATGCGTCACTCTGTTCTGTTTGGCGTTGTGTGTATTCCATTCCACGAATGCTGCGCATGAGCGTCGTGCTGCTGCAGGCTCAATGTCAACAGCGAACGGCGGCAGTGGCGCCAGCAGCAGCAGCAGTCACCAGTTGGTGCAACAACAGTTGCAACCGATGCGTCGTGGCGCGCTGATGGTGATGCTGCAACAGTCGGCGAACACGATGCCGCTCTGGATCGGCAAGTTGAACGAGAACCCGCCGCCGTTGTGCGGCGCCATCGGCGAACACGAGACGCACGTCTGTCAGCCGGGTGACGCGTGCGCGGCGCTCGTCAAGGGACACGAGGGCGAACACAACTGGATACTCGCCGAAGTCGTCACGTTCCAGGTGACGCACGTTCGAGAATGCGTTTTGGAAGTTTCAATTGCCACATAAGGATTGAAACTTGTCTCCTTTTCTTTCAACATCTGCACACGCATTGAGTCGCAGAACCTGAAAACATTGATAATAGTTGACTACATGTTTGTGTTTTCGTAAAAATAACTCCAGATGCAATGACATTTTTCACAAGTTGTGGTATAACTGCTCGTATTTTGGGTCAATTTGGCGAAAAATATTGAGTGCACGAACTAAAGAAAATTTCCAATTGAGATCAAATTTTAAAAATTCACATTTTATTTGTAGTGTGAATCAAAATCTAAAATTTGAATTCTCAAAGTTGAAAAAACGAAGAAAACCGGTAAAAAACCTGGTAAAAACCACTCGCTAAAAACCACCTTAATATAACAAGCTAAGCGTTTTTACCGGTATAAAAGACGGTTTTTTACGCGACCCAGCACAGTCCTATTTACGAGTTGACTTTATTTACCATTTACCGCATATTGATGATGCTTTGTTTCATTTACCGCAATGTGTTTCAGGCGTCCACAAACAAATACGAAGTGGAGGACGTCGACGAGGAGCAGAAGGAGCGCTACGTGGTGCCACGGCGCAAAGTGATCCCGCTGGCGCACTACCGCGCCAATCCGCACACTGACCCGGACGCGTTGTACCCGCTGGACGCGATCGTGCTCGCGCTGTACCCGCAGACGACCTGCTTTTACAAGGGAGTCGTCGAGGAGATGCCGAACGCGCCCACGGCCGATTACTTGATAGCGTTCGATGACAGCTCGTACCCAAACGGCTACTCGCCCCCGTTGCCAGTGCCGCAGCGCTATGTCGTCGCCTACAGGGAGATCACGGCGAAATGAGTTGGGCGAAGACAAACGCTGCTGCGCCGACATTCCATTTTGTATGAGCTTGGTTTTGATCTTGATTCTCGATGCTGATGTTTTGTTATGCTTTTTTCTAAGATGTTCGTCATTCCTAGACCTTCTCTTTTAGACACATTTCTCGCGGTTCTTTCCCGTGCTGACGTACACGGTACACCGGCCTTCCCGTGTACCTAATTGCCGCTTATGCTGATTACAGTCAAACTTTATACCACATCCAACCAGCTGATTGGTTGGTAATCACGTGATGCATGCGTTCTCTGCAGGCATTGCCTGGTACAACAGTCCCTGTGACACGCACGACGGCTATTTCCCATCACGGCTAGTTCCCGCGTGATAGATCCCGCGCTGCGAACAAGAAATGATGGTGCTCCCCGCATTTGTGGGCACAATCTCGGCTGCGATTTTTCTAACTACAGTTGAATTGAGGCTGTCACATACCCCTAACATGAGTTAGACTAGGGTTGGTAAAAAACCGGTTTTTTATATTGCCAGGTAAAAAACAGTTTCTTTTTCGTTTTAAAACCGTTTTAAAACCATAAAAAAACCGAATGCTTCCCAGCTCCTAAACTTTCCAGAACTTGGCATCTTGAACTCAAAATTGGAAATACATCAAAATTAGTGATTTTGAGCCGCGTAAAATGCTGTTTTCAGGTATACAACCGACCCAATTTGCTATTTTTGCCACCCAATGCTACCCAATTTTGTTTCAAATCAAATCAATTTCGCTTTTATTGGTTTCCAGGGCAGCACGTTCAATAAATTGAAAACAAAGACTGGGCAGTGAGTAGTAATAGATGGTATACCACACTGGCTCATCAATGTCAGTTACCGGTATGTGGTACAAATGGCTCGTGTACTATTCCGGCCCGCGAAATTCCGGCCCGTAGAATTCCGGCCCGCTCATTCCGGCCCGAAGAATTCCGGCCCGAAGAATTCCGGCCCGGAGAATTCCGGCCCGGAGAATTTTCGCCAGCATAAACAATATTAAACCACACGAAGTGATTTTTGGTAAATAAGTTCTTGTGATTTTTTATTTTTGTTTAGAACTTGCTTGCAGTGACTTGTTGTAGGTTCCTAATCCTAAGCCAAGCCTTTTTGATAAGGTAAAAGGGTCACAAATCCTGTTCATGATAAAAAATTTAAAAATTTAGTTGTAGTTTCTTTTTTCCAAAAGGTTTCATTTTCCAAAAAAGCAAACAGGACGAACATCATTGAAAATACACTGTAACATGTGAACATCGATATTTTTATTTTATTATTTCATTACCAAAATCACTTCGTGTGGTTTAATATTGTTCGTGCTGGCGAAAATTCTCCGGGCCGGAATTCTCCGGGCCGGAATTCTTCGGGCCGGAATTCTTCGGGCCGGAATGAGCGGGCCGGAATTCTTCAGGCCGGAATTAGCGGGCCGGAATTGTACCCCCCCCCGGTACAAATAATCACAAATGATTTTTTAATTTTATTTAAATAATTTTGAAGAGCAACATGAACCGGTTTCTTTTGCGGTGTAGTGTTTGAAGCGACATTGTTGTTATTTCCCATTTCCCTGTGCAAAAATCAAACTGAAGATGGCACGCGCAGATAGACAGAAAATTTAGTTTTGTTATTCATATAGTTGCTCACATTATCAAATAAAAAATGGAATGTTTTTCTAATTTGAATTACAAATCCCAAAAATACCCTCTTCCCCCAACAGTGCGTCTCTTGTTGTTGTTCCATGTTTGAATATAGTTTCAGTTACCTGGCAGTGTAAACATGGTGCTTGCTCTGTAATGTAACGTGTGTGTTTTTAGGTAACCTGTTCTTGTGAACGTCACTAATACATTTTATTAAACCCGCAAAACAAAATATAAAGAACAAAACAATACCCAAGCAGCTACAAACTAAAATTTTCTAAAACACTAATAGGTTTAGATCAGGATTTTAAATTTGGTTCAAAACGGAAAATTTGCTTTTAACGAAAAATAAGTCAGGGAAAAATTTGCTTTTTAACTAGAGATGTCAAGAAAAAAAAATTTTCTATTTTTTTTTTTAATTTTTTTTTTAATTTTTTTTTAAAATGAAAGTTGTTCAGAATTTTTCAGGGAGTCCGAATATCATTATCTGAGGAGCCACCGACTTACCATATGACCCCCACTCATATGGGAGGAGGGTGAAAATTTCAGACTTGGTTTCGGCGACCCCATTTTCCCACCGACGACATCACGTCTCGTGTTTTGCCTCTCAATTCACCTCAAATAACATGGAAACAAGTTCCACAACAAACCGGTGTGATCATGCTGACGACACGAGGCGAAACAGCAACGAGCAACCAACGAAGTTACGCTTGCAGTGGCAGACAGTGCAATTTCCACCTTTCGAGATCCTGAAAAACGATGCGTAAATGTGAGTTCTCTGCTTCTATCTCACCTTAGCGACATCGGAATTTGTTGAACTAGCCTTTGCGACGCTCAAGTACTTCAATGCGCGAGTCGATCATCACTGACCAAGGCTGAAAACAGTCGATAAATCAATCCAGAATACCACCTGCAGCGTTGAAGACAAGTGACAAGGTAAAGTCAAAGAAAATTTTTGTTGAACTTTCGAAAAATTATGCCAAAAACGGCATTTTCAGGGCACATTAAAGAAAAAATTTCAAAAATTTTTAGTAAAAAAAATAAAAAAAAGCTCATTTTTTTACTTTTTTAAAAAAAAAATTAAAAAAAAATTTTTTTTTTGACCCTTACATCTCTATTTTTAACAGAGGGAGTGACTGCAACAGCCTTTGATATGTAATGCAAAATATCAGAACACGCCAGGTAAAACATGTACTGAAGCTTTCCATGCGGTCACCTCTCATAAAAAAAATCTTTGTAAAGTTGTTAAACATCAAACCATACATGTACTTTTGACATGCGAGCAGTGTGACACAAGTGTGAAAATGAGGGTCTTATTATTACATTACATTACATAAAATTATTACACATTACCTGCATACATTACATACGGTATGGCCGGTTAAACATGGCAGCTTTTTTCATGGTGCAAGGAGCGCGCGAATTTTGAATGAAAGAAAAAAGACGTTCAGAAACTGAATTGTGTGCCAAATTTGACGCGTGTTTTTTTATACTAATGGATTATCCGCGCTATTCTGTTCATTCTTTATCCCTTGTACACACGATTGGGAATTATTTTGGTTTTTTTGAAAAAGACAACTCCTAGTTTGCGGCTGATCCCGCCTTGATGGACTGCCTCATTTATTCGGCCATACTGTACGCAAATGGTGCACAGGCATTAAAATAGTGCACAGCTCTCAAACAGGTGTTGCCAAAATGCTTCGGCTTTTGCGCGCTACGCACATTCGTACCCCACGCGACGCTATGCTCATGAGAATAAAACTGTTGTAAAGTTGTTGTCAACGCATACGTGTACATGCACGTACACGCGACCAGTGACACACAAGCGTGAAAAACGGGTCACTATTACACGCATTACATGTATAATTGACACCATCCAATGTCGTGACACCATCTAAGATCATTTAAGTACCAAGTTATTTTGCCTTTTCAAACATCAATGTTCATTCTTTTCTTGTTGTTTTTTGTTGTCGTCAGGTTAGTTAGTTTGCTTTTTTCTAACATTAATGTCCATTTCTATACTTTTTTTGCAGCAGCAGTTGCCTTCCCAGAAAAGAAAACAACACCTACTGAGTTAGTTTTTTTATGTTTTTTTGGAACTTTTTCGAACTGTTCAAAAATCGTTTGTTTTTTTGCAGTGAAATTAAGAACGTGTTCATATGATTGGACGTGGAAACTGCGATTGGTCGCAATTGGCGCATCCGTGCCTTGATCCCGGTGGCGTTCACCTCACCATACCAGGCGTGGCGGAAGCAGTAGGCCGGCTCCAGTTTTACGGGCAACTCTTCATGCACATGGCGGGACCGGCGGAAGAACGGTGGAAGATGCTCATGGGTCTGGTTGACCCGTATGCGATACGTAGTAGAAACTACGTCATTTTAGCGCAGCTGCACAAATTGCTGCGCTAATAAATGTTAAATTTTTATTATTATTAAATTTTGTTTTTTCAAACAAATAGAATTAGTTTGTTGTTTATAGAAAAAGTTATCACCCACGTCGACACCTCAGCCAGTACGAAGGTTTATTAGAAATACAAACTACAACTGATCTGACTCCACCGTTATACAGAAAGGTCACCGATATATATAGCATAAATCATCCAATGGCTTCGGCTAACGGCCACGTAACGCCACACCAACGTCCAACCATCTCGTCTTTATATTTTGTTTGGTGTGTTTAATAAAATGATGTTCACAATAACGTTTTACCTAAAAACACACACGTTACATTACAGAGCAAGCACCGTGTTTACACTGCCAGGTAACTGAAACTCTTCAAACATGGAACAACAACAAGAGACGCACTGTTGGGAGAAGGGGGTATTTTTGGAATTTGTAATTCAAATTAGAAAAACATTCCATTTATTATTTGATAATGTGAGCAAAACACGGACGGTAAATAACAAAACTAAGTTTTCTCGCGTGTGACATGATTTTTGCAACAGGGAAATGGGGAATGTCGCTTCAAACGGTACACCGCAAAATGAACCGGTTCATGTTGCTTTTCAAAAATATTCAAAATTCAAAAATAATTTGTGATTATTTGTAGCGCTGATATTGACATATATCATATATCATATATGTATATATATCATATATGATATATATCATAACTGACATTGATGAGCCAGTGTGGTATACCATCTATTACTATACTACTCAGTGACCGTGTAGGTGTGGGGAGCGGGGAGGGACGGTTGCAAGGAGACCGGACGGATAGCTGACCCCGATCAGGGGGGCGAGATTTGCAGAGTGAAACCGGTAGCGGATTGCGTTCGAAAAATAACATTTCATCAATTACCCTTTGCAAATCGACAACATCGTCAGTCAGTCTGCATATGCACTTAGTTTAGCAGTCACCTTGTCTTCATCGCATTTCACTTGACCCTTGCCACAAAAGTTTCTGCAAAATGATGCTTCACCAGTTCAGTTCGACACAGTTCACTGCACCGTTTTTTTCAAAAATATAATTTTACATTTTATCAATCAAACGAAGAATTGTGATTTTTGACGTTAAAGTTAAAAAATTTTAAGGTAAAAAACCGGTTCTTTATTTTTTCAGGAAAAAAAACTGAAAAAAAGGTTTTAAAACGGAAAAGAAACCGTTTTTTTATTATTGTGCCAACCCTAAGTTAGATCAACCATAGTTCAACTGTAGTTAGAAATATCGTAGTCGAAAATGTACCCACAGGCCACAGCTACGAAAGGCAACCTTTATTTCTTGTTCTTCGCCGGGAAAGGGTTAGCTCCCGCGCCGGAACTCTCCCTGAAGGAAAATGGCTGCTGACACAGGCATTGCTGTGAATGCGGAGTTTGGTTTTAAAGGCCCAGTTCGCTGGAAGGGATAATGTTTTTTTGTGTTTCTTGTGCTGCTTTCGTATGTTGGCAACGCTGTTATTATTTTTGTTTCCGCTGTTTTTCGCTTTACAAACCAGTCATATGTTACACTTTCTGATGTAGTTGTAGATTCAACATGATTGTTGCAGTGTGTTTCTGTTATCAAATAAAAAAAAACAAATCTCTACTGCAGGATGCTTAAAAAAACAAAGTCGATGTTTCTGAAAATGACGATGCGGTTCCCGATCCCGCCGGTAAAAGCAATGTACTTTTTATATTGTGGAAGTCAATTGTGCAAGAACGAACCGAACATTGTTATCAGCAAGCGCCATGAGCGGCAAAGTTGTGTGTCACAGTTGTCGAAAGCAGCTGTGTGTCGACGACTATTTCTGTCGTGCGTGTGGCGTCAGGCAATTGCGTTCATGTTGGCGTTGTGCTGGCGCTGGCATGAGAATCACCGATGAATTCTGTGCACGCTGTGGAGCGAGTTACCGACAATGGTGCGTTTGTGTGTAAGCGGACTGTTGATTGCTCACCATTGTGATTTCTGATTTTCTAGAATTATGTGAGTGCGAGTCAGGTGAATAATAAATGGTAAAAATCCTGAATGAAGTCTGTCCCCTAAGCCAGACCTTTGGGAAGCTTTTCAAAATCTTGTGATTTTTATGGATTCCTCGTAGATTTTCTCAGTGAGCGCAATTTCAGTCTTGCCGACCGTCTGATGCCGCTGCTGCGTGCGTCGCTGAGCGTCGCCGTCGTCATAGGGCAGCTTGTTGCGTTCTACGTGTGCGTCCGCTACAGCTCGTCAAGCATGTCCGCCGACAGTCTGCTGCAGTTCATCGTGGTCGGTGTTGTCTGCGCGGTCACCGGCCACAACGTCATACTCGTGCTGATGGTCGCTGTTGCACAGTTCTCGAATGTTCTCGCCAGTGGTGACTTCGATGAGTTGTTCTTGATCGCAACGTTGCTGATGGCTGTGTTCTGCGCGAAATTTGGACGCGCTGTGTTCGTGCAGTGATTCGTGTGCTTCGCGCTTGTTAGTTATTTAACGTGCTTTTGTTTTGTTAGTTTTTATCGGTTTTTTTGTTGAATACTCACTCGGGTAGTCTTCCAAAAGAACAGATCTCAAGTAGGGATGGAGCCGGTTCCGGTCCGGTTTCCGGATTCCGGATTCCGGCGCCTAAAATTGGATCCGGTCCGGATTCCGGCGCAATTTTGCCGGATCCGGCCGGATCCGGCCGGAATGGCCGAGACCCGCGAATTAACCAGTTGATTCCTCCGTTTCAGAGCTGTTCAATGGTTTGACAAACTTGTTTCGGTGCTTTGTTGGTTTTGTTGTTGTACATTTGACATGTGATCAGTGAGCGTTTCTTTAGTTTAGTATTCTGTTCAATGGTAAATGGTTCACTGCTTTTGTCTTGAGTGGTAAAGTTATGTGCAGCATCGTCCACTTTAAAAAACGTGGCTGCCAGCTTTTGGCCGACGTTGTTGATGAACAATAGCAGGTTTTTTGAAATCAGCCATCTTCGTTGGTCATATTCAGTTAGGTGTCAAACAGTTGCTTTTTTGTAAGCCCCAGAACACCAGCGATTTTAGCGACGTGCGTTACCGTGGGCGTGCGGGGGTGCCGTGATCGCCTAAAACCCGATAACCCCCCCCCCCCAACGACGAATCCACGAGACGACGAATCCATTTCAATGGTGTTGCCCGCCGTTTGCGCACTGAAGCAGCGCATCGAACAAGTCGATGCGAGTGGCATTGGTACGACGAAAGAAACGCTGCTGACCAGCATCGACACACGCTTCCGTGCGCTTTTCCACAACGAATCCAACATCATGACCACGTACGTTGATCCGCGATTCAAGACTACTGCAGTCGTCTTCGAAAATGAAGGCGCGATTCGTTGTGAACTACTTCACATTGCAAAGAAAATCTTGAAACGACCGGAGACGCCCACAAACTGCGACGATACATCCGAGATCGCGAACAACGACGATGACGAAAGTGAACGCGAGCCCGAACCAAAAAAGAAATCGACTGGCCTCTACGGAGGCATCGAGTTTCACGCTGCGCGACCGCGCAACCCGTCAGGCGAATTCAATCTCGAAGACGAACTGCGCTGCGAAATGAATATGTACGAGTCGGATGATTTTATCGACGAACCGTACAAAAGCGATCTGATGCTAGACTTTTGGCGGCTGAACTCGTCTAAATACCCCAAACTATCGACAATCGCGCGCAGATACCTGGCACCGCTACCAACAAGCGTGGCAAGCGAACGAATGTTCTCTGAAGCCAGGCAGGTGTTTGTGTACAGCCGATCTCGTCTGTCAACTCAGAACGCCGAAAAGGTCATGTTTCTGAATGGAGTGTTGCCAGCACTTGATTATCCCTATGCGATGTGAATTTTGTCAATTGTTGTTGTTGTAATTTTTGGTTGGTTCACGTGCTGTGTCTTGCTGACTTTGTTTTTGTGCTGTGCTGTTTTATGCTGAAAATGTGTAGAAGAAGCGACGAAATGTGCGTAGATGTTTTTTAGACATAAAAAGGCCATTCCGGTCCGGATTCCGGCAATTTTTGCCGGATCCGGCCCGGCCGGAATGGGCTTTTGCCGGATCCGGCCCGGATTCCGGCAAATTTGCCGGATCCATCCCTAATCTCAAGTTTACCTTTCATGGTTTTCTCGTCTTTTAGCATCGTCGATTGTCGTTTTCCACTGTTTTGAAACTTCTGCAGCTGGTTTGCTTTATTGTTTGAATTTGTTGTTTATCGTTCGATTTTGTTCATATGCTGTTCCACTTTGTGCTTGATTCGAACTTGTTTTTGTTCAAATATATATTGTGTATCGTCCAAAATCGGTGTTACATGAAATGCAATAAACAAATTTCGTGTGACGACTGTTTTCACCAGCCCTCTGCTGAATGAACCTTCATAAAATTCATGTGGGAGCGATGCCCAATTACCAAAAAGCTTCAGTAAACAAATTGGTGGTTGATGGTGTGAAAAACATTTTATAAATTGAATGTTGCCATGGGAGTAGTGACCACACAAAGTGTCGGAAAGCGCAGTGTATTAGCTCCGCTTGCGTATAGCAAAATAAAGTGTTTTTCAAGAAGTACCTTGTATACCTGCCACTATTCTGTATTTTTCACCGAATCGTTTTGAACAAAAAGTGAGGCAATATTGTTTTTAATTCAAGAATCCGTGAACAAATGCATTCCATTCTCATGGCACTGCTAATTTGTGTCAACGTCCGTGCCACCTTCACCAGAGATAACGGTATATACAATCAAGTATTTTTTGTCAAAATGGCGTGAGTTCATTGTTTTCATATTTTAAAAATATTACTATGATTTTCAGTGCTCGCGAAACGTGACACCAGAGATGCAGTGGCAGTACAGTTGGCCGCTGCGGTGACTTCTCGAAACAGTGAAACGAAACCGAAATCTGATGAAGAATCGCAGAATTCTGTAGAGTTTGCTGACATCAGCTATGACGCGTTTGCGTCAGTTGCACTCGAGGAAGGCGTCACGGTGGGGGTGGACAGCGACGCAAATTCAGAAGAGCAGTTGACAACAGAGCAGCCCATGCTGGAAACGACAGTGGCGCCTGAAAGTGATGAGGAAAAGATTATGACGACAGAAGACGAAACTGATGGGACAACGGTGGAACTCGACAATTCTGAAGAGAAATTGACTGATCCAACGGAAACCACGTTTCGTTTTGAGTTCCTGTTCAGAACAACTTCCAGCAGTGAATTCAGAGCTACAACATCCAGTAATGTACATTCAATTGTTTCTGGCAGCCCCGAAACTGAGGGTCACAGCTCAAACACATCAAACAATCACCGCACGATATTCAACAGGTACAAAAACTTTAACTCCGTCACCGTGATAAACTTTATTTGGTTTGATTCGCGCTCATGTGCTCAGGTTTCTGACATCACTAGTTGTTGCTGCGTCGCTTTTGTCGGTGTTGTTTGGGATTGCAGTTGCGTCGTTGCATGCGCCAACCCTGATGCAAGCTGTTCACTCCTTGAAAATGAACGTTCAAAAGCACCAACCGTTTTTACACCCCGCGGTAGTCAACCCGTATGATGCACTGCCACCTGGAGGTCAGACTTTCCGCTTCAGCTCTATTTAAAAAAATAGTTGCTCTTACACTTATCATGTATATTTTAGTTCGCATATCAACATCTGAAATGATTCCACCGACGATCGTATGAAAAGCTCAATGGTGTCGCAATTATGAACAGTAGATTATACATCTTTTATCTGAAGTCATATTTTTTACTAGAACATTCATTAAAATGTGTATATACCGTAGTATATACTGTATCGTGCTTACCATATAAATAGCATTTATGCTTGTACATACAGTGTACATTTGTTACCAAAGTATTTTATAACTGTTTTTACGATGATTTATTCTGAAGGGCGAAAATGTGAACGCGCAAAGTAAAGTTCGGAAAGTCAGTGGGTTTTTTTGTCAAAATTTGCAGCACTCGCCGTTGTTAGCAAAGGACAATGACATCAGCAAATCAGATGAGGGAATATCTGTCTTTTGGGTTTGGATTATACAGATAGGTATTATTGTAGATGGATAATATTATTTTCGGATCTTAGAGTTTAGATCACATTGAAGTGATTTATGGTGAGTAAGAGCTTTGACGGCTGATGGAACTTGAATGTGATCAATGTCTGTTGTTGACCGAGTGTTACAGTTTGGCCCATATCCCCTCCAGCCGCTGTACAACCTCTGTGAACGACGGTCGCATGATCGGGTTGTTGTGCCAGCAGTCTGCAGGACAGAACGAAAAACTGGCCAATTTCAACCAAAGTAAATACCGTTAGTATAAAGTTGGCATTGACAAGTGCGTGATACCGTGCTGCAAAGTTTCCTCCGGATTCTGCTTTACATTTTTTTGCAACTGAAACGTTCTGAATGGACCTTGCATTAAAGCGGCCACATCAGGAGGCATGTTCTCGGGCACATTCATACGATCGCCCATCTCAACCGTTCGCTGTACGCCGCGAGCGCTCATGCACGCATACGGCTTCTCGGCATCCGTGTACACTTCCCACATCAGAATCGCAAAACTAAATGGAACGATTTCATTCGACAGTCCGGAAAAAAACAGCGTTGCTGAACAACTGGCAAGAACACCTGAACGTATCGGCGGTCGGTGCCCAGGTCTGTGAGGTGAACACTTCCGGGGGCGTCCAACGAACGGGCATTGGCCGATAGGTCATCCGCTCGTACAGCTTGGTCGGTCGAGTCAGTCCGAAGTCGCTCAACTTCAGCGTGTTTGTCTTCACGTCCACCAAGCAGTTGCGCGCGCCAATGTCCCTGGGTTGACGAACGTAAGCGTCTATGAAGCTGCATTTTAACTTCGCTGATCCATTGAGCCTACCGATGGAGGCAGCCGTGCGCATGGAGATACTCAACGCCGCGTGCCGCATCGAGCAACAATTGCACGCGACGTTTGTTGTTGAGCGGACGATTTTTTCGTTTTTGATACTGCAGGTAGTCGTTCAGTGCGCCGCCGTCCGCGTACTCCATCAACAGGAAGCACGGCTCGTCACGCGCGACGACGCCGACAAAGCCGATGATGTTCGGATGGGCACCGTAGCGACGCAACGTTGACGCCTCGCGCATCAGCTCCTGCAGCATGCCATTGAAACTTTTTTCAGTTCGCACAGAGTAGTAATCAATAAGATTGTCTATTAATAATATACACATCGGTTTTTTACTGTTGTTGCTAATTAGAAAAAGCTGGCGCCACCTAGCATTTATAAAAGCTTTTGAAAACGCCAGATCACTTCCGAGTGAAGACTCGTTTACCGAACCCAGTCACAGAGACACCCATATAATAATCAAGTTGTATAATTAGTATTTAGTGTGATATAACTTAATTATTATTTTGATTATTGATATTTTTATTTTTACCCATATCATATTTTTACTCAATGAACAAACGTTAGAATTGACGTGCGTGTTCGGTCCGGTCTCGCCTTCGTCCTCAAGGGCTTTCTTGGCCGCAACAATCTCGGTCGTATTATCCGCCCTGACCAACGTCGCCTTGCGCACTTCACCATACGCTCCCGGCTTTGAATTATGCCGAGCATCCATGCGCAACTGACTGCAAAACAAAACAATAGTCCTTCCAGACACAGATGAATCACAAGACTAACTGGTACTGAGAAAAAGCGTCCCATCCCCACCTTCGCTCGTACTCCCACGGCTGAAGACCGACGGGCACGGATAGATGCAGCTGGATGGACGGGTCTCTGTACTGCTGATGGCTCAACTGTTGGTCGAATGTCTTTTCGAATGGGTAGAACACGAGCATATCGCTCTCGGTCATGTATCGTCCAATTAAATCGTCAATGCTGCTTGCCGTCACCTCCGAATCGGCATCCAAAAAATACTTCTCACCATCATTAACACTCCACTGTATCTCGGTACGGTAGACGCACTGCGGAAAACAAAAGTTGCGTTGATGTCAGTTGGTCTGCTGCTTGATCGGTTCAATTCAAAGCGGGTTTATAAGCATACTTGATTGTGTTTAGTGTGCACAACAAATCGTGGCGTTTGCGATGTTTTTCGTTGGTCACCGAGCTGCAACTTTCTCCTGGTCTTGATCGGTCTCTGCGGCTTTTCCGGATACTTGGCGGTCACGAGGAACGCACCTGCAGGCAAGGCATGGACAAAGTTTGAGCCAGACCGAGGCTCTACCTAGGTCAGGTATCACAAAAAACTGGCGAGAACTGTTTTCACCATTTTGTTTCTCGTTCATCAGTATGTCCCTGGCATCGACGTGTGTGATAAAGCCATGGTACCAACTGTAAACGAGCAACTTCTTCAGATTGTCCTTCTGACGCGCATGCATCGTTGTCGCCTTCGGTGAGTCGCTGGTAGAGGCCGTCTGCGTCGACAGAAAGTCGCGCTCGCTCGCGTCCGGTTGCTCACTCGAAAACTCGCTCGAAGTCCGCAGCACTCGACTGATCTGCGGGCGCTTCTTGTGATTGTACACCTTTCTTCTTCGAAAGCAGCTGCACATCTTTGTTGTTGTTTGATATGGGGCGGCAAGTGGGCAGTCTAGACGATGATGACAACCAGTTTCGCTCGGTCATTAACAACACTAGTGCATCACATCGACGGGCTGCAGATTTTGACAGAAATCAGTGTGGACTGTGCGTGCAGTGAATTTTGAAACCAGTGAAACGAAGGGGAGGGAGTTTTGTTTGTTTCAGGAGGTGTAAAAATGATGAAGTGAACAAGTGCAGAGAGAAAGTTTACTTTTATACCAACGTCGAACTCGTTTTCTGGATAATTACCGTATTACCTCCAATAAACCCCCATGGGTGATTAATACGTCAGCGACTTTTAGGGGTGGGGGTTTATTGGTGGGGGGGTTATTGGGGGGGGGGGGTTATTTACAAACAAATTCTAGGGGGGGGGGTGTTGAAAAATGGCAAATTACCATTAACTCATCCCTTTGGGGCCTTTGGTAGCACAATTTCACCAATGTCACTGCATTCAGCCACTGAATTCGCTGGGTATGTGTTTCAAACAGGTTTCCAATCAACCCCCATGGGGATTATTTGTGGGGGGGGGGATTATTCGGATTTTGGTCAAAAATTGACTCATTTTATGTCTTCGAAGACAAAAATTTTCAGATAGCTGGCTGAGATTTTGTAGATAATAGCTGAGCCGAAAAAACCTGTTTGATTGATTGATAGAGATAGATTCGAAAATTTTGGGGGGGCCCCCCCCCCCCCCCCCTACAACACCTATGCCCCCCCCCCCCTAGAGATGTAACGGTCAAAAAAAAATTTTTTTAATTTAAAAAAAGTATAAAAAAATGAGCATTTTTTTATATTTTTTTTATTAAAAATTTTTGAAATTTTTTCTTTAATGTGCCCTGAAAATGCCGTTTTTGGCATAATTTTTCGAAAGTTCAACAAAAATTTTCTTTGACTTTACCTTGTCACTTAGTCTTCAACGCTGCAGGTGGCATTCTGGATCGATTTATCGACTGTTTTCAGCCTTGGTGAGTGATGATCGACTCGCGCATTGAAGTACTTGAGCGTCGCAAAGGCTAGTTCAACAAATTCCGATGCCGCTAAGGTGAGATAGAAGCAGAGAACTCACATTTATGCATCGTTTTTCAGGATCTCGAAAGGTCGAAATTGCACTGTCTGCCACTGCAAGCGTAACTTCGTTGGTTGCTCGTTGCTGTTTCGCCTCGTGTCGTCAGCATGATCACACCGGTTTGTTGTTGAACTTGTTTCCGTGTTATTTGAGGTGAATTGAGAGGCAAAACACGAGACGTGATGTCGTCGGTGGGAAAATGGGGTCGCCGAAACCAAGTCTGAAATTTTCACCCTCCTCCCATATGAGTGGGGGTCATATGGTAAGTCGGTGGCTCCTCAGATGGTGATATTCGGACTCCCTGAAAAATTCTGAACAACTTTGATTAACAAAAAATTAAAAAAAAATTTAAAAAAAGAAAAAAATAGATTTTTTTTGACATCTCTACCCCCCCCCTCCTCCGAAATTTTTTTTTGGCCCACGGTACTGTTTGGGATTGGGAACACAAGAAGAGGCATGGTGACGGTTTGGAAAAGGGGTAAATGAGGTCACCAAAACAAAATCTGGAAAATCCGTCATACGGGAGAGTCATTCGGGCGGGAGGCGCTTGCACGTCAAGTGTCAACTCAACGGTCAAATGTGGTTCTTCGGATTCCCTGATTGGTTTATCACAACTTTGATTTTCAATTTTTTTTAACAACCCTAGCCCTGGTTTTAGTAACAAAAGCTTGACGGACAAATACAATACAGAAAATGACGAGCGATACCGAGAGTGATCCGGCTGGCATGGCGTTGGCAGCTGGCGATTATGCGCTGTTTGAACGTTCGGTCGTTGAGTTCTTTGCTTCGATCACCGACACACGGCAGCGGGAAATGATCCACCAACAATTGCTGGCCGTCCGAAACTCACCGCACATCTGGCGGTTTGCGTTACAGGCGCTGGACAGCTCGAAACCGGCGGTGGTGCAGCTGTTTGCGGTGCAGTGCTTGCACGCGAAGATCATGGCGTCGTGGGAGGAATATGGAACCGACGAGAACAATGTAAGTGTGTGTGTATGTCGTCGTGGGTGTGTAAAGGCAGATGTGTGTGTCGTGTGTTGGTGTGTAGGAAGAGATTCAATGGTTTGTTCAAATATTACGATTTTTACTTTTTTTATTTGATCGCCGTCGCGATACAGCGTCACGTATGGCTTGAAAGTTTTTGCATTCCAAAATTGTGTGTGTTTCAAATTGCAAACGACAACCGTGTCGTCCACTCCAACTTCGCCTCGTCTTTCCGGCCGTCGTCAGATCAACGAGCTGCGTGCGCTGTTGCTGCACAAAGTCGAGTGCGTCCACGGGCAGTACGCGGCGGCGACGCTGCGTCACCTGCGAGCGGCACTGGCGGCGTTCATGCTGCAGACGCTGCCGGACGTTTGGGAGCAACCGATCGCTGATTGCGTCACGCGGTGGCATCACGCTGCTGCTGTGTCCGCCGACGAGTGCGACTGCATTCTGTACGACGTGCTTGCCGAGCTGCCGGCGCAGTTCAGGTTGGTGGACTAATTCATTCAGTTGTTGTATTGTTTTTGGTTCTGCGACTCGTTTGCATCTGCAGATGTGGAAAGGTAGTCACTTTTATGCTTGATGCGGTAATCACAGTGTGGTGACTGAACCGTATCTCAGTGACACGACGGGTCTCACTTCACCAATTCTGAATTGAGACTGCTTTTATCTCCATGCGTGCGAATTGAGTCGCAGAACCAAAATGGAAGACAACAGTCGGTGTGCGTCACCCAATTCTTCACCAACCCTGTCATTGTTTCAGTCGTCTGCATGTCGGTGTCGAGCGTCGTGCTAACATTCGAAGCTGTGTCGAGGCGAACATTGCGCTAATTTCGCAATCGATCACGGAGTCGTTGCAACGAAACGGCGTATCGGACGCTGTGCTACGCTCGGCGATGCGCTGCGTCAAGGCGTTTCAGACGTCGACGTTCGTGAACGCAACGAGCGCACATGAATGGACCGCCATGCTCACTGTGTGCTTGCAACTCGCTGCCAGTCGACATGCGTTCGTCCATTGTTGACTTGCTTGATTCGGTTGCCATGGTTTATTGCAACAGGAAACTTGTGTGATAATGTGATTCAAAACGTCAGTTTTCAGGAAGAAAACCAACCAACCAAGAACCAACCTTTTCAGCTGTGTCGCAGATCTGAGTGACTTGCTGAACGAGGTCGCCGGTCATGTCGGCTTGCACTGCGCGCAGCTGACACAAAGCATTGTCTGCGTCATCAGTGAACTGCTCTCGAGTGTTGTCGTGAATCAGGCGATACAGGCCGAGGACTACGCGGACGATGTCGCGTTCAGCGTCGTTGAGGCCGCTAGTGCCTTCGTACAGGAACAGGGTTGCGTTCTGTTCGCCAAACTGCACGAGCAACGGGATGTGCACGCTTGGTGGGTGGTTCTTGTCGATTGTTTACTGCAGTTTTTTGTGTTCTCATGTATTCACTTTTTGGATTTCAATGGTGCAACGTTTTTAAAAATTTACAGCAAGAAATTCAAATGTTACAAATTGCAGGAACATCATTGCATGCCTACTTCGGGTCACCACACTGCCATGTCGCTATCCACTCGACGAAGAATGGAGTGTTGAGACGTTGCCCGTTTGGCCAGCGCTCGAGGACGCGTTGTCTGGCTACGCCACAAAGCACAGCAAAGCCGTCACGGCACTTAATGAGCAGTTTGTGCCCGTTTACGAACAATTGCTCGCTGCACTGATCGCGAAATGCACGCTGCCCAGGCCGCATGAACGCAGTCGATGGACGGCTGAAGATCGGGAGTTGTTGCTGAAGTTAGTTGACAGCGCTGTGACGCAGCTGGTCGTGTTAACGAAACATGCCGAAGAAATATAACGAGGGGAGTCAAGTGGCGCGTGTCTCCGTCGGCAGCTGAGCTCCTTGGTGTCATCGCAGCAGGTGCTGCCTCACAACGGCGCTAAACGCGTGTACCATTTGTCGCGGAGCTCGCAGGAAAAGGAGCCAGACAAACTGCCAATCAGGTTTTCGTACAACGCCCAGCTGCTATGAGTTTACAACACTCGCCAGCCGCAAAACAACAACAAGAAAATAAACGATCGATTCGTGAATTGATGAGTTTCTTGAAAAAATAACAGTACGTTGCATTGCTGCATCACACATGTGTACGGTATCGATTGTTCAACAGTAACTTGTCAGGCAAAAAAAGATGATGGTGACAGGAGGCATGCTGCTATACACGCCACATTATTGATCTTTTCCGTTCAACGTGCAGATACCGCGAGTGCGCCTCGCAAGTGTACGTCAGCTGTTACACGGTGCTTGGTGACGCCGCTGTTGATGCGTTGTGCCACCGAGCGCTCACCGTTTGCCAGTCACCATCAACCGTTGACTACGATCACCTGGAATCGGTCATGTTTGCGTTTGAGGCGTTTGCCGATCTGATCGGCCACGAATGCGCCGGTGTGCGCTCGTTGATGTGCGACGTGCTGCAGCCGTTTGCGACTGGCGCTCTGGTGGTTAATCAGGGTCGGTTCGTTGGGTTGGCACTTCGGATGGATGCCGTTTCTTGGTGTTGGCTTTTCATGACAAAACAAAACCTCAGCCACAATTCAATTGTATTGTGATGTTTGTGTGACAGATCAGCGCTCCTCAATCAAGTGCGAAACGTTGGCAATTTTGAACTTTTTCAAAATTAACATGCTGTACTTGCAGACAATAGTGCTTGCGAGCACCACTTCCAAGCGACCGTGTGCCGATTGATCGATCGTTTGACATCGTTTGTAAGCTTGGTTGACGACGTCTCCCAACTGTATCCGATTGCCGTGCGTGCTTGCCTCCGTTTTCTGCCGTCCAGTCCGACAGAAGCAACGTTCGCATTGAAGAATCTGCTTGAGGAGCGCGTGGCCGAACACACTGAGGTGCTGTGTAGAGTACTAAGTTGTGCTCTGCTCTTATGCTCATATTTTGTGCTTCACGTGTTGAGCGGTTTGGTGTGCAATTCTGTAGTTCGTAGATTTTCCGATTGAATATTCTGCTTGGAGCTCATTGTAACATGACAATAAGTTCTGATATCTGAATATTGACACACATTTCAGCCGCTTTGTGCCGACATCTTCCACGTGTGCTATGGGCATTTCCTGGAGTGCTCAGCAACACCCGCCACCTCAACCGACACTGCGGTACAACCGTCCAGCACCACCGAGCACACCAATGGCCTCCGTGCGCTGCAGTGCGTTGGCTACGCGCTTTCGATTCTGTCCGACCAGCAATCAGTGATGCAACATTTGAACGACATTTTGGCGCCACGTCTTGCGCGACTGCAGAATCTGTGCGACGAACGTGCTGCTGCGACGATCACGAAAACGGAGCTGCTCTTTGAGCTCGATGTTCTGTCGACTCTGCTCGGCAGCATTCAGCGGCCGAATTCAAGACACGATACGGGTGTGTTCTGCGAATTGGCATCAAAGAACGTTGCATCCGATTTCGCCCCGAGCTTGTGTGTATTTCCGAAAACGTTTTTTTATTTCAACAGCAGCGACTCCAAGCACTCCCTCGGTTGTGCTGGTCGTCGCACGGCAAAGCCTACCGTTGTTGTCCAGTCTACTAACGCTGAGTGACTGCGATGCTGAGATTTCGACGAAAGTGTGCGAGTGTCTGCGTCAGACGTTCATTTCGTTGCAAGACTCCGCCGGTGAACTCCTGCAGTCGATCGTCACTGATCTGCTGTCGCGTATGCTGCTCGCCACCCCTGATGTGTTCAAAGTTGTCAAGCAGGTCGGTGTTGAGGGCTGTTCGGTCTGCAGTATGTTTGTTTGATCCTGTCACTTTTTTTAAAGAATGTAGAGCTCACGAAAGAACGAACGGAATTGAAGTTCGATATTCAGATAAGGAGATTCGAATGATGTGATTAAAATTTTAATTAAACCCGATATATTCGTTCTTCTTAGTGCAGTTTTGTATGCTCTGTATTCTGTAAAAAAGTGACAGGTGTCAGTTGTTTGTCCAGTGTCATGGTTTTGGAATGCAGAGAACCACCATACAAATTGGTTGATTTGCTCATGATTGATACGTACAATGAAAAAAGGTTCATCTCGGCCCTCTCAACTTCCGCGATCTTGCGTTGTGCTTCAGATTTTCATCTACTACGCGCACGACGCAGCACACATGCCGCTGCTGTCACAGTCGATTCAAGCATGGACTGCAACGATCATGAGTCGAGTGGAACGCGAGCTGACGGAGCGAACGAGTGCAACTGTGAACTGTGCACTCGTCAGTGACGACGTTCTCGAGAGCTACTGGTCGTTTGCACTGCATCTACCGCGCAAACATTGGCCGTTCATTGCCGCGCAGCCGGGATTCGCGTGTTTCAACGTGGTCGTGCACGCTGCAACGCTCACACTCGCGCATAATGCTGATCGACAGGTTAGACACAGACTTCCAGTTTTGCAGTTTTCATCGGAAGTTCCGCTACATTTTCTATCATAATAATTCATCTATTGTTTCTCTCACAGGTGACGAAGCTGGTCGCCGGTTTCATCGCCGGCTGCTTGGAGAAAGCTGCATCGCAAGCTGACTCGCAGGCAGTGATGGCAGTTCTGGCCGCACACGCGCACACGCTCGTAGGTGCCGCTTTTATTCGCTCCCT
The DNA here is from genome assembly GCA_030248135.1 of Theristus sp. LFF4_11. Classification (NCBI taxonomy): domain Eukaryota; kingdom Metazoa; phylum Nematoda; class Chromadorea; order Monhysterida; family Xyalidae; genus Theristus; species Theristus sp. LFF4_11. Next base: position 106,909 of record JASANC010005472.1, read on the forward strand.
CCACTCACAATGTAGAAAACGGAGAGGTACAATGGAGTCATTTGATTCGCTCGTGTGTTTCCAGCCAGCTGCTTTTCACGCTGAATAGTCGTGCATCAACAGCCAGCGTTAGGCAACTGAAAGAAAACGGTGTTTTTGCGAAAGCAGTGCATTTTGGTAGTCAACCGATGCTTTTCCAGGTGCAACAGTGCTGCCATCGAGTGTACCACGAAGAGGTCGCGAACGACGTCGTCGATGGCGTCGCCGATGTGTTGTTCTGGTTCACGAAACACTTTCCAGCCGATGTTCGCGCTTGTCTCGCCTCTGAGCTCGACTCGAATCCGTTGCTTGCGTCGATGCTGGCGCAGATCGCCAACAAACGAAAGTTCAGAGCGATGGCACGCCACATTAATCTGGCCAGTCGCAGTGCGCAGTCACAACGATCACGGCAGTAGCGGGCGTAGACGTTTTGAAAGTTGAAATGTTTGTATATATCATGCTGAGAACGGGTACTGACAAAACATCATGGTAGCTGACGTTGTTGGTTATATTTTTCTAGTCGTTATTTCTTTTGAGTTTCTATTCATTATCGTTTTTCTGTCCGTTGTTATGCGCGCGTCACGTTTGTTTTACGTCTGTTGTATGTTGAGTTGAATTCTCACTTTCGCTTCATACTTTTTCATTTCAACGATTTGAAATGTTGCATAACAGTTTTGGAATAAAATTGAAACAATGACAAATGAAGACAACGTTGTGTGGAAATTGTAGTGCTACATTCCACTTCAGTAGGAAATACTGACTGCTTACTTGCTTTGCTAGCCGGTGAATTGTGAAGTAGCGTAATTCCTGCATGATTTATATGGGCGGTCAGAATGGTTGCCATAAAAACTGGCGATCACGACGCAGCCGGTGGAGGCTTCCATTCGCATCACCACCATCTTCAGCAGCCGCCCACTCGGCGGCCGATGTGCTTTTGGACACGATTGGACGTGGACAACTGGCTGAGACGGCACGCGCCGGCGCTGCACCGCAAATACGTGCACATGTTCGCTGAGAACGACATCTCCGGTCAGTTGATGCGGTGCAATGAACTGGACGGACATCGATAGAGGGAACTGTTGTGTGGTGAGCAGCTCATGTGTGGCACAGTGTTGATTGATGAGTCAGTGTTTTTTGCAGTAGGTAGCGTCGAGCTACCATTCATAAGTGTCGTGGGGCACCATCTTTCGGTAGAACGCCACGATTATGGTTTGTGAAAATTTCTGGTAATCCGGCGAAAGACCATATGAACCAATCATTTGCGCCGCATTGCTCACGATGGCCGATAGATCAACCACATTTCCATTTGTCCAGGGCGTGTGCTGGTTGACATGAGCAACGCCGGCCTGCTGGAGATCGGTGTTGTGGACGCCGCTGACCGCTGCCTGTTGTTGCGCAATGTGCACAAATGGAGACTGAAGAGTGACTTTGACGAGTTGAACAGCAGACGATGAGCTTAGCATGCTGCTTTGAGTGTCCAGCTTTAAGAATTCCTGGTGCAACATTTGATTTTTTTCGTGCAGAAACCGTGCAATTTCCTGTGAACCGAGTCACGATGTTTGTCAGATGCATTTTCTGTGAGCACTGATACTCCTGGTATTTGCTCGGCTTTAATAAATTTCGAGAAAAGAAGCCAATGTTTTGGACATCAGTTTCATTTGTTTTATTTGGTTCCATTGCTTTGTTTTTCTTTTTTACGTCAGTCTGGTATCGTTAATACTTCCGTTGACAGCAGCAATGGTGCGAAAGCATCGCAAAATTGACATCACATCATTTCAGAACAACAGAATGACACTAATACACAATTATCGCCAATTAAAAAACGAATCCATTTAAACAGAAACAAAACACCCACAAACATAACATCACATAAATGGAAACTCGCATCAGATTTTGACATATTCTTTGTGGTGTGACGACTGAATGTTTCTGACATTCCATTAGTCGTAAATCCGGTTCTTTCCAACTCTAACCTCACGTATAAATAACAACAGGAACCAACAACATGTTTTTGAAATCGAAATCAATCCGAGCACAACAGAACAAAGAGAAACCTGTTTGGAACAAGAAGAAAAGTATCATAGAAGTTTACTGTGAGAAATAATACCCAAACAACGAGAACACAAATTTTAACTTTCAAAAGAAAAAAAGCACATGAAACAAACAACCAGATGAAACGACTATCCAACACCTAACCCTCGTCACCTGGCATTTTTTAATGGTCGCTAACAAAGTCTGCGGAAACAACGAAACAAACTGAAAGAAGCACTTTCTGAATCGCATGCTTGAATCCTACGCCAACGGCTCTTCGTCAATGATTTCGTCGTCGTCCAGCGGAGGCTGCTCGTCGTGTTCGCCGATCACGCTGTTGTCGCTCTGAGCAGGAAATGAAATTCTATTATTATCAGTTTTTTTAGAATGCGCGACTCAATGCGTGTGTAGACGTCGAAAGGTAGTTTCAGTCTTTATGTGGCAATTCAAATTCAAAATAGCCTAAGTGACACTCGGCCTCGGCCCTATTTTGGGGACTCGGATCACTTTCAATTTTGAATTCCCGTGTCATGCATGAAACTGATCAGCGATAGCACTGACGACCGTGGTGATTACATCCGTATCAGTCGAGTCGCTGACATTCTCCACGGATGATCCCCACAGTCAATCACTCCCTCAGCATTCACATATTGCAAAACGCATTCCATCCAATGACTGCGCCAATCCATTCAGCCACTGTCCATCTGGCGTGCGTTCATTTGCGTCCCGTTATTTCCGGCCCACGCATTACCGGCCCAACATTTCCGGCCCACTCATTTCCGGCCCACCCATTACCGGCCCCGTTCATTTGCGTCCCACGCATTTTTCCGGCCCACTCATTTCCGGCCCACCCATTACCGGCCCAGCCCAATAATTCGCTTCAGTGACTTCAACTACCA